>PVHP010008623.1:0-33540 GCA_004024765.1 Zapus hudsonius | reverse complement strand
CTTTCCATTTCTTGATTTTAATACTTAGTGACAAGAAATGTGGCCTAAACATTTGAACTTAAACTGCCCATACTTCACTGGCCATTAACAATTAACTTTGTTGGTTTGTTTGTTTTTTTTTTCAAGGTAGGGTCTCACTCTAGGGCAGGCTGACCTGACATTCACTATGGCCTCAAACTCACAATGATCCTACTTCCATCACTTTAGTGCTTAAAGATGTGCGCCACCACGCCTGGCTTATAAGTTATCTTTTACAGAATGAAGAGGCTTCTGAATTCTATTAAAAACCCTTAGAGCACGACCATGAGAGCTTTTCAGTCACGTGCTTGTCAAACGTCAAGGCTGACGTATTTCTTCTAGGCGTCCACCAGTCAAGGCTTTTATCTGGAAGATAACTAACTCCCTAGAGCCATCCAAAGTCTCCAACTAGAAATCAATCGATGCAAATGGTGCGGCCCTGCAACCTGTCTTACCAACCTCACCTCTCAGCAGACAGCAGGACTCCAAGCTCTCGGAAAACCTTAGTTCTAAATCCCTAAAAGGTCACAGGATGCCGCAAAGTCAAAGGAATTAACAACCTTTAATTTAATCCTCCTCTAACCCTTGAAACACGCTATTGATATCCTGAAACTAAGAACTAAAATCGGGACACCTGCGGGAGAACGCGGCTGGAGGGAGAGGGCGCGCCCCCGTGACGCACTGTCCTCGCGCCGGTGACGTCACTGTTCTGCGCCGAGGCGCTCTTTCGCTCTCGTGGCATTTCCCGGGCGGGGGTTCGTGCGGGCAAAAATGTCCCTGGCTGGTGATTCTACCTGCGCTGCTACGTGGGCCACAAGGGGAAGTTCGGCACGAGTTTCTGGAGTTCGAGTTCCTGCCCGACGGTGAGCGGGAGAGGCGGGCCGGACCGGGCCGGGGAGGGACCTGGACCGGGACGGGACGGGACGGTACGGGACGGGAGGGGAGGGACCGGGAGGGGAGAGACCCAGACGGGAGGGGAGGGACCGGGAGGGGAGAGACCGGGACCGGGACAGGGAGGGACAGGAAGGGAGGGGAGGGACCGGGAGGGGAGGGACCGGGACGGGGACGGGAGGGGAGAGACCCGGACGGGAGGGGAGGGACCGGGACAGGGAGGGGAGGACCGGGCCGGGGCCATAGCCCAGGCTGGCCTGGGACTGGAGCTCCTCCTGCCCCAGGCCCCGAATGTTGGGAGAGCCACACCCCTCCCCCCAAAAAAAATTAAGAAAAAAGAAAAAGAGTGTTCTGTGAGCTAAAGCAAGTCCCTACCTCGAAAAACTTAAATAATAATAAAATAAAAGCGGGAAAAGCGAATGCTCCCGCTGTCAGACACTGAGCCTGTGGCACCGGAATCACAGCACAGGAATCAGAACCATATAGAACAGCTCCCCCGTAGAGACTTTAGAAGCCACGTAAGGGTGTCACCCCATGTGCGTCCACATCCTTAAGGACGTCCCTCTAGTTGGTGGTCAGCGGGTGCTTGGAATCTTTGTGGGACCTTCTGGCCATGTGTGTTGAGGCTGCCTTTGTAAGGAGGAGTCCAATTGTCTAACACGAGCAGCATGAGTTTTGGTGCTGAACACAGTCCCTTTCCATTGAAAAACAAGGTGATGATGGAGAGAAGTGGCTTCTCCGGGAGGTAGTTACAAAACTTCCTAGAAGATGAGACACTTCACTTGAGTATGGAAATGAGAGATTTTCATGGACAGTGGGCAAAGAAACCACTGAGGAGAGTGGCTTGAGCGGAGGGCTCCTGGAAGCCACTACCTGGGTAGTGTTCTGCATTCTCTCCTCCGATAGCTTCCCTTCTCGAGAGCCTCTCCTGCCTGCAGCAAGGACGGTTCAGCTGCTGGGCAGCATTTAGGTGCCAAAATTGAAGGAAGTACAGTAATGAATAAAACTCTAACTTCCTGCAAGCAATTATTTCTTTTTAAACCATATTTATTTGCAAGCAGAGAGATAGTAGAGAGAATGGTCACACCAGGACTTCTAGCCACTGCAAATGAACTCCAGATACATGTACCACTTTGTGCATCTGGCTTTACATGGGTACTTAGCAGTTGAACCCATGTTCCTAGGCTTTGCAAGTCCCTTAACCACTGAGCACTCTCTCCAGACCCCAGAAGTTATTTCTTGATGGGAGACAGGCATGTTAACTAACTGTAAGGTAGTGTTATTATTAATTGCTATATGCATGGTTTGGGCAAGGGTCTTTAAGAGATGAAAGGTAGGGGTGTATCACATATTGATAATGTCTCAAGCACTTTAGCAAGTATTCAGCTAAGTAATCCTGCAAGTATTTAGAAACCTTAACTATACTCATCATCTCTTCTAAACTTTGTTCATGGGCCAAATTTACCGCATTTTTTTTCCTTTATTCATTTTTTTTTTCTTTTACAGTTCTGTTTTCAGGCCCCTTGCCCACGAACACCATTCAACTTGTCCTATCATTCTTAGTCAAGACTCCCATTTCTCTCACGCATACTTCATGCCAAAGCCATTGTCATACACATACCTGCCACATCCTTCCACTTACACTGGAAATAATCCAAAAGCCTGTAGTTCTTACGGGGCACAGAGCAGCTTCATTTTAGAGAATGAGGAGTATATCAGAGCTGTGTCTGGGCACCTGACTGCGTAGCCATGTGGTGAAATGTGCACCAGGGAGTTCATGAGTCATAATAGATTGCTGTCATTCAGCTATCAAACTGGTCAGTTTTAGTGAGGAGTTGTTGGGCACTGCCTGTTGGCGCTGCTACTGAGGGCACGGAGAACAAAGGGTTAAGGATGTATGAGTGAGGTGAAACCCCGATAATTCAGTAGGCATTTCCCGGCTCCATCAACCCTGACTCCCAACCCCCATGGGCTAGCCACAGAAACCAGCATTTCCATCTCAGCATGACTGGCATTGGGTATCAGAAAAATTTCCTTGTACCCATCCCCACTGACCGTGGCTAGCATCATGTATTTCCCGCCACTCAGGCCCCCAAATGAGGTATTCTCAGGTCGTCCATACCCACCCATCCCAGGGCAGGCTGCCAACTCCCCATCCCCATTAACCAATCTCCTTTTCTCTTCCCCATCCCCCTGACCCCCTTTTCCTATAAAATGTAAGTTCCCCCAATTGAATAAAGAACCACATGGATATACAATACACATCTGCTCTCCTCTGTGTCCCACCGGACCCCACTGAGGACTCCACTGCGCCATCCCCCAGCCCTGAGACAGCAGACAGTGGACAGCTCCCTTGGCTCCCACCACTTCTCTGTTTTCCCTCCATGGCGCCCCCGGAGGAGAAAACAACAAGGAGTAACCCATAGCATGTATGAGTCCTTGTCATAATTCTAGAAGAATAACGTTTTCATAACATACACCTCAATGTGAAGGAAAGCAAAAACAAAAACCCCAAACATTTTGGTGTAGTGGAGAAAGTATGTGTATTGGAACAGAAGATTTTGGTGCAATGGAGACGCAGAGTACTGGAGCAGAGTAATCTAGATCTCAACCTGTGTGAGCCTGGGCAAGTTACTCTGTTTTCTCACCTATGAAAAGGTGAGAAAGTGAAACTTGCCTTTTAGAATTGTCAGAGATATGATGAGATGTTTGTTGGGTCGGAATTAGGCAACACCCTGGTCCCCTCCCCCTGGTTCCCCAGCCTCAGGGAAACCTTGGCCTGCCTCTGGAACAGGAGATAACGCCCCCCCCCCACCTGCTGTGTCTGTCTGGCGGGAAGCACTGTCCTTCCTGATGCTGAGAACTATGTGACCCACCTGGCCCCCTTCCCCCAGCCTGGTATCCCCTTAAAAGCTAGATCTTGATCTGGCCTTTCGCTTTCTTCCAGATTGGGGGATAGTCTGGAGCTGGGGTCCCTTTCTTCCTATTAAAGCCTTTCAGAGTGGTCTCTCATGGTGGTCATTTCCGTTTTAACAATGTTCTGAATAGAGCTCTTGACACCAACACGTTCATTCAAGCTTGAAGAGAATTGTGAGTTCCTTCATGGCATACATAATAGCCTTCAAAACCACCTCTTGTATGTTGATGGCATGGAGTATTTTAAACTTTTCTAGCTGAACTTCAGCTAACATACAAGCAAATCTTGTCTGAGTGGTTAGCATTGGTCTTAGACAAGGAAGAGGAGGCAATATTTATAAAGGGGGTAGTGTAAAATTATTACCTTCAAAATTGCTCACAGCATTTTTTGTTTTCTAAAGACAAGATTATATAGAATATATAATCAGATTATATTTTTATATAATATATAAATTATATATAAATATATATATAAATATATAAGTTATATATATTATATATAAAATATATAATACAGATTATATTTTTCTGTTTCCCACAGTAAAGCTTAGGTATGTCAATAATAGCAGTTACAAAAATGACCAGAAAAGAGGTAAGTTCTTTTCAGACATCTAAATTTTCACACTTTGTTCATGTTCTTCATGTCTGTATTGAGTTTACAAAAAGTTCATCGAAGGCTGTGTTTAAAGAGAAAAACAGTTTATGGATGGCCAAGCTTCCATTTCAGTTAGATATGATTGTAGCATCATTAAAAGAAGCAATCTGAATGACAACAACCCCATGTTTACATATATCACTTAATTCATCATATGGGTTAATTTTGTCTTTTAGTCTGTTTACTTTAAAACTAAATGATAAAAGTGATTACAAAATAGTCTGATATAATATTGAAATGAAAGGCTTGAAAGTTGGGGCTGAGGAACAGCTCTGAATCCTCACTAACATGTCCTAGTCTGTCTCTTCCTTTTCCACATCTTGTGTGGTCCCACTAACTGTGTGGAGGGTTTTGAGCCTCCGCATCTCAGAGGCAAGAGTGCACCTTTTAAAGGGGGTCAGTGACAAGAAAAGGGAAAAATATCTTAAAAGGCAAAAGAGGAGAGGGAAAAAAAAGCATTTGTAGGAAGGGTGAATTATTCTCACCCTGCACTTTTAGAATCAGATTTAGAATGTTCTGTGATGTTCTTTGTGAATATTCAAGACGTGTGTGTGTGTGTTTAATTGATCTGCGCATAGACATAGATGACATTGTAAAGTGTTTCTGTGAATGATTTTCAGGGGAAGTCAGCAAGAGAGTAATGGAAATACTGAAGAGAATTATTGACGACAGTGAGGTCACAAAAGAAGATGACACTTTTGTGCCCACACCCTGACAGGGTCAGCAGGCAGGTATGGACTTTGACTCTTTAAATGCATGATTATTAAAAATCGTCTTTACTGATTCTTGGATCACTTAATTTCATTTTCTTATTTCTTTCTCTTGCTCTCTTCCTCTTGGTAGTGGTGCTGGGGATTGTCTCGTGGCACATGATGTTAGGCAAGCAGATAATCCTCCCTCCAGGCCTTACTTCATGTACTCTGTCACCCTCAGCTGGTAAGGAGCTGCTGCACAGCTCTAAATTTAGACATTTCTCTAAATAGTCTTTCTCTAGCCACCATGGCCAAAGTTGGGGTATTTTGATACTGTTAGTATAATAATCTTTATTATATGTTAGCTATGTTGGTTAAATTTGAGAATTTGTGTATGCAATTCACTTCTCCAAATTGGGAACTTTCAAAATTCTTATTTGTATTTTTTGCCCCAGAGAGAAAGCGAGTTGATTAATTTCCTTGTTGGAAGTGACCCTTGCGTTTGCCTCTCATATTCCCTCCAGAATAACTGATGTTTCTCAAAGGGCTTCTGAAGAACTCGGAAGGCCTAATTTCATTCTCTAGAATTTGGTTTCTGAATTGGGTCTTTTCAACTTTTGGAGAAATGAGAAACAGCCCCTGGAAGGAAGAAACACTTACTTTCTAATTTGTGTATTCCTGAGGATCATACCGTGTGTCACTGTCTTTGACTAGAAGACATTGTGGAGAGCTCTAACGATGTTGACACTCCGTAACAGTAACATCTCTTCTGTGTAGTCACATTGTTTAGGAAAGCAAAGGTAATCAACAACAGTATTTCTCTTATGCACGGTGTCACTTGTAAAACAGTACATGTAGACCGGAGTTTGCAAAACTTTTTTTAATTTGTAAAATTATTTTTACAATCAGAGAGAGGGAGAGAAAGAGAATAGGTACTCAGGGCCTCCTGCCACTGCAAACAAACTCCAGACACATAGGACTGGGGAATTGAACCTGAGCTGCATGCAGGCTTTGCAGGCAAACACCTTTAACCACTGAGCTATCTCTTCAGCCTGAGTATTAGTTTAAGCATTACAGTCCCAAAGTGAGCTATCAGTAATATCCCTTGCTAGTAGCTATAAATATCATTGTATACTTTCTTGTGCTTTATGAGTTTGGGATCACACAGTTGTACAGTAAAGCTGCCTTATGACCTTCTAGAGTATTTAGATATTACAGAGAATTGTCCTAACAGTAGGACCTTACACACAGTAAGTACTAGACTGGTAGTTATTACTATTATTATTCATTAATATTCTACATTTTGTGACTTACATGTAGGGAAAATATATGTAAGATATTTAAAATAGGTTTATACTTGTAAAGTCATCTTTTGTAGCATGAACTTTAGAGTGATAGCTAGTGTTTACTGCTATTATAAGAAACATTTCTGTGTCATTTCATTCTATAGAATCTTTTTTATGATGGCTCTGGTTGATCCTAGAAATGAAGATACTGCATGTGAGCCATCAGAGATCTTTTTACTAAAGAAGTACTTTCTAAGAGATTCAGTTTCCTTTTCTCACTCCTCCCTCTTAAATACTAGGAAAATCGAAGCTAAAACTGGAGATTTTTTTTTTTTTTTTTTTTTTTTTTGCAGCATCACTACATGTGGTACCCTGCTGATGAGGCATGGAGTAAGTATGGTTCTGCTGAGTCTGGCAGGCTTCTGGGACTGTCTCCTTCTGATAAGGAAGTTGAAGCAAAGTCCGAGGGCCCCTGTAAATCTTAGCAATCCTGAAAACTCCAGCCCCAGGCAGGCCACAGCTGTCCGATAAGATAAGCAGTTCAAAGCCTAACTTAATCCAGCTGCAATAAACAAACCTAAACAACAAGGTTGCATTTCCTCTGTTAACATCACCATTCTATCCATGTCTGTATCCATTTATAGAGTCACGTAGCCCCTCAATTTATCTATGTAAATTAGGTATCCAAAGGATACTGGCCCCTACCAATCAAACTCATGAGATGCCCACAGATCTTGCTTCCTATGCTTCTACCTCTGACTTTTCTCTATATAAGCAACTGCTATCTATACAATAAAATGAGAACTGCCCATTGCCGCGTTCTCCCGAGAGTCTCATCTCTCGTTCGGCTCACAGCTGTTCCAAGCCGCTGCTCACCCAGCTCCCATGGGTGAACAGGGAGTTGATGCGCGCTGCGACTCCCTAACTAGCCCACAGACCCAGAACTACAGATTGTTTGACCTTTTATTAACATTATTTCTTTAGTTTTAGGAGCTTGAAATTGTAATTGGAGATGAACACATTTCTTTCACTACATCAAAAATAGGCTCTCTTACTGATGTGAATCAGTCAGTGAGTATGCTCAAGTATTTCAGCTAAGCTGACATGATTTAGTGCAAAGGCTTATCGTAGGACCACAGTTAGGATAGAGGAGCTGGCTCGGTGGGTGAAGTGTTTGCCACACCAGCATGAGGACCTGAGTTCGGATCCCCAGTACCCACATGAAATGTCTGGTGTGGTGCTCCATACCTTGTATCCCAGCTCCGGGAAGGTGGATATAGGGATCTGTGAGGCTCACTGGCTAACTAGTCTAGACAAACTGTGAGTCTAGGTTCAGTGGTAGACCTTGTCTCAAAAAGCTGAGAACAATTGAGGAAGACACCCAACATCTACATCTGGCCTACAGGTACATGTGCACATGCACCTGCTCTTATGTGTGGCTACACACATAGAAACGTGCGTACACACAAAGGAAAAAGAACTGTAGTCTGTTAGCCAAGATTATTTCAGCGTCATCCCGCCAGTTAGTATTCTGGCACCATTCTGACTTAACTCATTAAAGGCTTGTATCTTGTCCATCAAAGAAGGAAGTTACCAGGGCATTTCACTAACTGTCAAAACCAAAATTTTAATTCAGTATTGTGCATAATGATGCCCAAATTTTATTTGCTATTTTGTATAAAAATATAGTGTCATAAATTTTTTTTAAAAGTTAAATTATATCAGTGTCAGTCCCATATTGTATCACTCTTTTCTTTGGATTTAGTACTTGAAAAAAAAAACAGCTAACAGTATGACATTAGCTACCATTTGTTCTCAAGTTCTGTCTCCTCTGAGCTCTTGTAGTGCATAACATTGCCTTTGGGTGACCCAAGTCATTTCTTCATAGCCCCTTCCTTCGCAGTGTCCTAACTTGTTTGCTTTACTGTTGGAGTTCCAGGAATGCCTTGCACTGTCTTCAGAGTTAGCATAGTGTTTGGCACATTATGTCTGACTTTTTGTGAGAAAAGAGGGAATGAATAATAATTATGACCCAAAAATGTTCATCCAAATATGTTTAAGTTACTAATTTTCCTAAAGTTGGTGAAATTGTGTCTTTCATACTGTATTGTGTTTCTACATTGGTATATTGGTCACATTGCTCTTTAGAAAGCAATTTGATAATGTGCATTAGAAAATGATTACATTTTCCATAGTAATTGCATTCCTATGCATCTATTATATATACAAATGTCAAACTGAAAAAAATTTATTATGTATGATGGAAATATAACTGCATATAATCCAAATGTCTAGCAATTATTTAAATCAGCAAAATATATTACTGAAGTTTTTAAAAAATATTTTTATTTATTTGAACAGAGAGAGAGAGAGAGAGAGAGAGAGAATGAGAGAGAATGGGCCTGCCAGGGCCTCCAACCACTGTAAATAAACTCCCAAATGCATGCATGCATGCATGCACCACTGTGTGTCTGCTTTACGTGGGTACTGAGAAATCTATCACAGATCATTAGGCTTTACAGACAAGCACCTTAACCAATGAGGCATCTCTCCAGCTCAGTATTTTTTTTTTGAGTGCTGGAAAAGCTAATATAAAAAAAAATGCACATAGGATAATTGTAGCTTTGGAACAAGTAGAAATATTTTAAAAGTTATCGTTACTGCAGAAGGATTCTATATTTTTTCTGCATTATGCATTTTTGTGATACATTAACAATCACTTTATGTAAGGAGAGTAACCATTCATAAAGAAAGTATGTCTGAAAGAGACAAGTGTTAGCCATTTACTTTATTCATTTTAAAGATCACCAAAATTGTTCCTCCTAAATTATATAACAGGAATTAAAATTTTATTTTATTTTAGAACTTATAAAATTACATTTCCTTTAGGAAAAAAAAAAGTAACTTTCACCTTTTTCATTTTTAGGGACCCTGAAGGACGCGAGTATTTTATTATTTGGTGCAGAATTTGAAATGTTAAGTTTTCCGTCTTATTGGACTACACTTCAAGATTAAACCAATTTAAAATGTGTGATTTTGAAGCTGCCTATATATTTAGTAAAGGGATTAGTAAAGTATGTTTTTGTCATTTATGATTTTAAAATTTTAAATGAATATGAAACTTTGTATATAAGTTGAATATGTAAAAATAAGTAAACAGGCTTAATGGTTTTCTTCCTTTGGGTCTTAGTGGATAAATGGTCCCTGTGTACATTGAATTCTGTAAATAAAAGCTACTGTTTGTTGAACTTTAACTCTAATAAAACATTTCAAGGCCTGTATTTGGAGTAGTGTTTGTTTTGAGGCAATATCTCTTGACTCACTTTAAACTAGCCCACTATGGCTCAGGGAATTTTGTGGAAGAGGGAGTTGAAAAATTGTAAAATTCATGGTGGGGGGGTATACCCAGAGGCATTGCCCCCCACCCAATGACTGATTGTTGCTCACACAACTCATACCCGTCAACCCCATGGTGCATACCAGCAATCCTGTGGAGGAGGGCCCTCAGTGCAGTGGAGGCAAGGAGGAGGGAAATGGTGCCAACAATGACTTGTTCATACAAAGTTTATACTTAATAAATAATAAACAAGTTATTCTGGTAGTTCATAAAGGTTACAAACAGTTTACCATCTATTAAAGGCTATCGTAGAACTTCCCTGTTTTGTTCATGTCACATAGGGTGGAATTTTGTGATGCTTACAGAAGGTTCTAGGCCTTTTCCACTCATCACAAGCCCTTCAGAGATAATTTATATTTAAGTATAGTCGGTACCCTGAGTTAGGCTTTGCTTATGCCCTTAGTCTGTGTACATGAAATTTGTCTGAATGTTCTGTAGAGTACATAACTTCTAATGCAAACAGGTCCCATGCATGTTTCCCCAGCTCCCCTGAAAAACTAACTTTAGCAGAGTTCCTCTTTCATTACTTCTGTTAATAACAGTGCCAGTGGTGTGCTTTCGTTCATGCCTTCTCTGTATCCTTGGCTGTATGGAAGTTGCAATTCACTTGTAGGGCCAATCAGCACCTGCCTTCGGGAAGAAGAGCTGAAAGCTTCCTTGTGTTCCTCAGCAGCTAGGAGCGAAAGGCTGCTGTCCAATTAACTAGATGAAATGGAAACTTGCCAGTCACATGGTATGGCCACTGGCCTTGAGTCCTGACTGATGACATGTCTACTGTGACCGAATGAATATTGCTATCTCATTTGTTATTTTCTTTGCATCTTATAAAAACTATCCAATATAAACCTTGAGACATTTGTACAGTGAGAACATGCTAATCTAGATGGTCATATGTCTGTGATGCGTCACCTGTTGGTTTTTCACTTAGCTGGCATCAGTAGAGTGTTTTTTTAGTGTTCTCACTTTTGACTAAAAAGAGACAACCACACAACTATGGTCAGTGTAGCTCTAGAGCCCAGCTAGGCTGCTTACTTGCCATGGAGCACCAGCTAGTTCTTTATGTTGCTTGGAAATGCATGGTCACTCTCTTCAGTTTTGCTGTGGAAAGTCACTTGGTCTTCCTCATCACTGTGCAAGACAGGGCTCATCACCTTGAGGTTTCCTGTATGAAAATGACTTTCTGCTCAACTGTACAGCTTGATGAATGCACAGTATAAAACATGTCTTTGTTCTCTTTTTTACTTAGTTGTCACACCAAGGAGAAAGAGAGGGACAAATGTTCCTTGAATCTGGTGTGCCTATAGTTACTGGTTGTTCCTCACAATATCTTTTCTGAGGCTCCTTTTGAGTGAAATGGTCCCCCCCAACCTCCTCAGATTGGGCTTGGAGGAAAATAGTCCTATATTATATTAAAATATTTTAGCATATTAACTCTGTCTTTAGTTTTCCTCTGACAGTAATCTACTTATCTATTTGATTTCTCTTTCAGATTGGAGAATAGGCTATTAATATAAATATTCTTGTATTTATATGTGTGATTTTCTTATCCATTGTTTGGGCTGCTTGCTTTAAGCAGCTGGTTGCCCATGTTCACTAGAAAAGTATAGTGCTAGTTTGATATGAAATAAGATTTATTTTCTGTAGTTGGGCCAGAAGATGTGTGTTTCCCTTTATCTCTGCTGCCCCTCATAGCTCATGGGGAGGTATCACCATACCCAGTCTAAAGATATATTTCAAAGCCATTGTAACAAAAACAGCATGGTACTGGCATAAGAACAGACAGATAGACCAATGGAACAGAATTGAAGACCCTGCCCTAATCTCAAGCAACTATAGCTACTTAATATTCAATAAAGATTCTAACAATGTCAACTGGAGTAAAGATAGCATCTTCAACAAACGGTGCTGGACAAATTGGATAAATACTTGTAAAAAGATGAAAATAGACCCAGTCCTCTCACCATGCACCAATATCACCTCCAAATGGATCAAAGACCTCAACACAAGACCCGAAAATCTGAAAATCTTGGAAGAAAAAAATAGGGAGAACTCTATATGAAATAGGAGTAGGGAAAAACTTCCTGAACAAACCTCTGGTAAACCAGGAAGTATAGCAATCACTCAACCAATGTGATCTCATCAAGCTAAAAAGTTTCTGTACAGACAAACTTACCATACTCAAAGCCAATAGACCACCATCAGGTTGGGAGTAAATCTTTGCCAGCTACAATACAGATAGAGGTCTAATATCTAGAACTTACAAAGAACTCAATAAATTAAATAAATATCAAACAGCCCTCTCACAAAATGGGTCTCTGAGCTCAACGGAATTCTCAGAGGAAGAATTACAAATGGCCATTTTGGGGCCAATCTTTAATTTTTATTTATTTTTTTTTTGCTTTCTGAGGTAGGGTCGCACTCTAGTCCAGGCTGACATGAAATTCACTGTGTAGTCTCAGAGTGGCCTCAAACTCACAGTGATCCTCCTACCTCTGTCCCAAGTACTAGATTACAGGTGTGCACCACCACACCCAGCCCATTATTATTACTGAGTTCCTAAAGTGTCTCTTATTTAGTTGCTCTTACTGCTTGATTCCCAGTGAGTACAAGACAGAGCATTCTTAGTTTAGAGCATTAGAATGTCGTCATTATAAATGCAACGGCAGATGGATGGTTAGAGGAACAGGAAGTCTTAAGATAGAGTCTTTCCTTCCTCTCTCCCTTGTAGGAGCTCCGAAGCTCACTGTATTCCAGTGCTGTGAAAGTTAGGCATTAGAACAAATGAACTGGAAGTGGGAAGCTGGACTCAAGTGATTTGTGATTCAGACCATCCTTCCCTGTGAGTTGGTGGGTTACTCCAGACGTTCCTCACTTCAGCCTAGGACAGGAAGAACAGCTTATAACTGCGGAATAATATGATCACTTGGGGTTTGAAGGTGTGATGGAAGGTTTGAAGGTGTGACTAGAACTGAGTGCACAACTTCTGGTTAACTCTATCATCAAAAGGAATGTGCAAAAGTTGAGGTTTTCCAAACAAAAAGCTTGCAACAAAGCAGGCATAATGCTAATTATTTTCATTGAAAAGAAGTTTGTCCTTTATAAATAATTTAGAGCTTAGTAATATAGGTTAGAGGACCAGCAGTATTGTTTGGCTTTGCAGTCACTGGTATCATTGTGCCTTTCTCAATTATGAAAAATTAAATTTTACAGTCAGTTTCTCTGACTAACTTGTCTGCAACTTACTGCAGAAAGTGGAAGAACAGGCAAGCGTGTGTGGAAAACAGGAAGGGTGGGCTTGCATAGTGTGTGTGTGTGTGTGTGTGTGTGTGTGTGTGTGCGCGCATATAGAGGCCACAACTTTTTCGATCTACTTTTAAATATGTTTATATGTTTGCAATCAGAGAGAGGTGGTGGATGGGCATGCTAGGACCTCCTGCTCCTGCAAATGAACTCTCAATAAATGTTCCACTTCGTGCATCTGCCTTTTCCTGGGTACTTGGGATTAAAACCTGGGCTGTCAAGCTTTGCAAGCAGTGCATTAACCACTGACCCCTCTCTCTGGCATCCTCTCCATATTTTTTGATTCAGGGTCTCCCCTTGGCCTGAGACTCACCTGGAAGGCTACCCATTTGCCCCAGAGACACCCCTCTCTGCCTCCCCATTGCAGGGATGCTAAGCACACACCATCACGGCTGGCTTCTACAGGTTCCTGGGAATCTAACTCAGGTCCTCATACTTGCAACACAAGCACTTTATCGTCTGAGCAAGCTCCTGGATTTGCCTTTGAACAACAGTTCTCAGTAATGATTTAGTCATGTGAGCATGAGAACCCAATCAGGATAAAGGCTGTAATTCATTGCAGAGGGCTGTTACTCCATGACCCAAACTCTTCCCACCAGGGCCCACATCCCAGCACTGCAAGTTGGAGTCCAAATTTCAACCTTAGATATGTTTTTGTTTATTTTGAGATAGGGTCTTGCCAATATAACTGGTGGCTTGGAACTTTGTAGACCAAGAAAGCCTCAAATTTGTGATACACTTCTTGCCTCTGCTACCCAAGTGCTGAGATTAAAGGTCTATCTTCACCATACCCGACAGAGTTCGGTAAACACAAAGTATGCTCAAGCCATCACTGTGTCAAGATTTCTGGATTGCTGTCTTGGTGGGTCCACTGTATAGAAAGAGAAGAAAACCAAAAATTTGTTTTAAAGGCTAAGAAATCTGGTCTGCAATGATAATTTCACTTTAATTCTTCCAAGCCCATGAGGTAGCTGATAGTCTCATTGAATATATGAAAAACCTTAAGTTTGACTATTGAGAATAACTCTTTCAAATATTTGTGGCTACAAAAGATTTGCATATGGAACTTAAATCATATTTATTTTCTTTTTTAAATTATTTCCTTTTTTTTTTTCCAAGGTAGGATCTGGTTCTAGCCCAGGCTAACCTGGATTTCACTCTGTAGTCTCAGGCTGGCCTCAAACTCACAGTGATTCTCCTACCTCTGCCTCCTGAGAGCTGGGATTAAAGGCGTGTGCAAACACGGCTGGGTTGGTTTTTAACTTTATTCATAACACACGTGTGTGCACACACACATATCTGTATACACATATATAATCAGGGTATAAATATATATATAGTATAATAAATATGCATATATATAATCTCTATTTAATATAGTATTATATATATTTCCCTGATCATAATCCTCCTACCACCCTCCTTTGTCCCTTCTCTCCTATGCCCCTTTCCACTGACCCTTCTTTCCAACTGGTCTCTCTTCTATTTTGATGTCATGTCTTTTTTGCCCTCGTGCAGGTCTTATGTATGTAGTGAAAGCCACTATGAGATCATGAATGCAATGGCCACTTTGTGTCTGGAAAACAGTATTTCAAAGTACTCCTCCCCTTCCTTTGGCTCTAACATTCTTTCTGCCACCTCTTCCCTAGTGGAGGATGACAGAAATGTCTCGGTGTTGAACACTTCACTATCCCTTCTTCTCTTCAAGGAAAGCCTACTATACCTTTTCAAGTTACAGTTAAGCTCTTTATATTTTATTATTTTTTTTCACAGAATTCTTGGAACAGTATTGTCATTTTAGTGTGGCGAATCCCAGGCTTAGAGAATGAGACTCACCTGGAGTCATGTGGGAGCTATGGCTGGCATTTCTAGCCATGTCTCCCTAGTCCCAGATTTCATGCTTCTTTCGTGCCAAGCACTTTGGTGAAAACCCAGGCCCTTCTGAGTCCACAGTCCAGCCACGTTCTATGTGTGCAGTAGAACCTTGTTGCATGAGTCAAGAACGATAATGTGTCCTTAAACAAGTCAGTTAACCTCTTTACAGGAGTATTTGGAAATGGAGAAGCTTCCATCGGGTCTCTGCAGTACACAGTCGGTTCTCCGATGAGGATATTCATGTCGCCTTCACCTTCTCAACCACCACTCCTCCATTCTCACCCCCTGTTCTCTCAACACAATTTCCATACTCAACAGACAGAAGACTATGGACCTTCCAATCAGGAGGAGGGGAGATACCTAGCAGTAAGTATTCCACGAGTATCCACACCCCACTCAGGAAACTTTGCCTACACTATTGAGATGAATGTCTCTGGGAAGTATTTCAGCTGACCTCTGGTGCATAAGCACAGGTAGCAGCTTTGAGGGGTCACTGAGAGATGAAGACAGAAGGAGGTCTGCTGAAACAAAGACAAGCAGGCAGCTACCCTGACCCAAGTCCCCTGTGGTCAGCACATGCAGCAGAATGAAGTGATTTGGCAGAAAGGTGGGAGGCAGGGCACCTGAGGGACCACCGAGACTCTGACAGTGATGGATTGGAGTGGCTAGGAGTCAGGAAAGATCGAGAAGCACAAGCAGTGAATCCACCTAGGGGCTGGTGAAGTAGGAGCCTGGTTTGCCACTGCAGAATGAATTTCCCTTCTGTTCTCCAGTTCGTTCCCATCCCCCCTCCCACCCCCACTTATTAACCATTGCCACTGCCCCCCCACACTTTATTAACCACTTAGAATGATGTAATTGACTTCAGAGAAATGAAGTCAGAAAATTGGAAATACCTGATTAAAATGAAAGTGAACTTCAATGAGAGATTTGAACATGTTCTGGGAAAGTCTAGCTCATGGTAACCCACCATAAAAATGAAGTCAATCCCTCCCTCATTCCTTCTTTCCCTCTAACTCTCCATCTTCCTTTTTTGTTAATTTCACTATTTGCTTATTTCTTAATTTATTTAAAACATATTTGAACATATTCATCTATCTCACTCCTGCTCTAAAACCTTTCTTTCCATGTAACCCCTTCCTACTATTGAGGTCCGAAGTCAAGCACTCCTCATAGAACAGAAGACACGATAATGCAATTCACAAAACGAGGTTTTTATTGTTCAGCATGCTGAGGTCTGGGATTAGGCTCAAAAGTCGAACCTCTGTCCCCGGACCCCCTTCTGCCTTTTTCACTAGGTTTTATAGGTTTTAGTTTTCAGGCATATGGCATTTCATAGTTATCTATTAATTTATGGCATATAGGTGGCTGTTTGAGGTTACAAGCATGGGAACTTCACAGTTCTCTACAATCTCTACTAAACATTTATCCGCTATTTTTTCTAAACAGTTATCTGCTATTATTTATGGTCCACAGGTGGCTCATGGCCTTTTAACCCACATCCTGGCCACATCTAAGTGGTCACTCTAATCTCATGGCAACCATCTAGTTGTTTATTTACAGACATTCCTTTAAACTCAGACCTTCTTTACCAGTGATTTTTTTTTTCTTCCTCCTGAGAAGGGAGTAGGGGCTTTTTTTTTCTGTTCCTTTGATGTTGAAGCTGACTAAGGAGGTGAATTGCCTGCCCCCAACACTACCTTCTTCTTTCTCTTGCTCACTCCCTTCTTTCCTTCCTCTGTTTTTCTCTCCCTCCTTTCTTTCCTGTGACCCACTGAGTTAAATTGGGTTTCTTGTAATTGCATAGTTGGGAGTTATTTAATGTAGTAAAATCAATTTACCAGAGACTATCCCTGGGATGAACATGCCTCCTCGTCTTCCAGCAAATCTTTCCTGCCAATAACTCCTCTGGGAAGAGTTGGGTTTCATGAGCCCCTTCCCCATACATAATGAGATATTAACAGAATTTATCTTGGCAGGAAACCATGGCTGTTGTGAGTTTGTGAACATAATGGCTGGAAGACACGATTTCACATGACTCTTTCCCATCCTCTAACTCTTACATTTTTCTGCCCCCTCTTCTGGGATGTTCCCTGAATCGTTGAGAGCATAGTACAGATGTGTTGTTGGGATGATATATATGATGGTTAGGCTTTATCGTCAATTTGGATCTTTTTAATTATCTTGGGTGGGTCTCTGAGGATGTTTACAGGAAGGCAGCCTCTCAGCAAGGGGCAGGATGTAAAGAAGCTCAGAGAAGCTAGAAGTAAACATCCTTTCCTGTGTGGGCAGTGCTGGAAGGAAATTCCAGACACTTGGGAAGCCATTAAATCTGGGGAAGGGTTGTAAGACCCCACCCTAAGGCTATATAAAGGGAAAGAAATTCTCTCCTTGGCCCTCCTGCTTGTTCCTTGTTTTCTGTGTGGTATAGGTAATAGGTTTTTGTTGTTTTAATTTAAAAAAAAAAAAAGGACAGGTCGGCTGGTCTTGGAGTCTGCCTGGGGCTTTTGGGCAGCTCAGGCAGAGTGGAGACAGGAATGCCCAGGAGGCCAGAGGCTGCTGGGCTCACGCTGCAAGGAGCTGAGAGCCCTCCTGAGCACTCCTGCTGACAGCCCCAAGGCACACGGTCTGGGCTGGGCCCGGAAGGCGTGGGGCGCTGATCCCGGGAGGCCGGTGGAGGCATGTCCAGCAGGCTAGCACTGGGGCACAGACTGCTCCAGGACCACTCGGTGTCACAGCTCTGTGGGTGGCTGCCTGGTCGCTGCTGAGGCTGGCATGGGGCGCAGGCACGCTCACTGAGGGGACCACGGGGAGGGTGGGAGCTGGCATGCTCCAAGCAGCGGTGGCTCCGATGGCTCCGGCAGCGGGGGACCTGAAACAGGGCACCCATGGAGGCATGCCCATGGGCCTGAGAGCCCACGGAAGTGTCACAGTTCTTGGGACGCCATGCCGTCCCCTGGGGAATACGATTCCCCATGATTCAGTGTTCAGCTCTGGAAGCACGGCTTCCTAGGGGAAACACGGTTCCCCATGTGTTACAGTGCAGTAACAGGCAAAGACCCAGAAAAAGCATGACAAATCATCCCAGTTTATTATAGCAGCATCGTGGGTTAAATAGAAATTGAGGAGAAGGGAGGGAAAGAAATGGACAACAGAGATTGGCAGAAATCAGCAACCTGTGAATACCTGCTTTGCATGTGGATGTGAGCTTGGGCAGGCATCAGATGGTGGGGGTAGAGGAACTGCCACCTTCTAGGCACAGCTGGGGTGTGAACCATGTGGGTTGGGAGTCAGGGTCTATGGATGGAGCTGGGAAACTCCTACCGGGTTATTGGGGTTTCACCTACTCAAACATCCTTAACCCTTTGTTCCCCGTGCCCTCATCCAGCAATACCAACAGGTTTTCTCTCTGTTCGGACCTGTGAAAGAGGGCCAGCCTCTTTTGCTGTTATGGAACTTCCCCTCAATCTGAGGTTTCAATGAATACTCCCCCCACACACACACACAAATTGTGTCTGTTTTAAAGATTCATCCCAGATGATCAAACCATAGTCAGTTATTGTCATCACTTTTACCAGCCATCATGTTTCTGCATTAACCTCTGCCCCCTGCAAAAAGAGACTTCGTGATTGAGGAAAACAGCAGCACTAATCTATGGACATAAACATAAATATTTATAATGGAGTTTGATAATCTGTCAATTTAGCATAACAACAATAGTAACTTCTGCGCAACGCCTGTGAACAAACCACCCATGGGCTTTTGACCAGGTTGACAGTACTAAACAAAAATTCTGTCATGTGAAATGAGCCTCAAGTCCAAGGAAAAAACAGTTGGTCACCCACCAAACAATCATGCTACTATTGTAGCAGTGGGTACATCCCATCTGGCAGTCAGTTGAGCACACAGGGTTCATAGCTGTATGAGATCCTTAAAGGCTTTCCTCCCCTATCAGCCTACACAGTGCTTTCTGGCACCATAAATGCTAACCAGCTGGGTGGAGCTGTCTCCCATGCAGATTGATTTCTCTGTGTCCTGCATCCAAAACAAGTTATGTCTTCAGCAATAGGGACTTGTTATCTAGATCTAGTAAGCAACCAAGACCAGTAGAAATATCCAGTACTACTGTTTTGGGAGTGGCTAAAACCTCATAAGGAGGTATGCCATATCTACACTGGGATTTCGGTTTAGAAACCCGTGACTTCTGGGAGCAATGTTATCCACCCATTCAGAGTATTGGGGTTCAAGGCCCCTTTTAAATCATATTTTTAGTTAGCTCATGAAGTAGTAGGTTTCTATATGGTTTCTTCTTAGCTCCTTGGTTTTAGGTGCACTATTTTGAAGACAGCAGCAGTAATATATATTGATGAGCAGTATGTCTCATAGGGCATAAAGTCCTCTGGGTACATGCCCAGGAGTGCTGCAGCTGGGCCATGTGGCAGTTCTGTTTTTAGTTTTTGAGGAACCTCTACACTTCCACCATGTCTGCATCAGTTTACATTCCCATCAATCGTGACTGAAAGTCTTTGCCAGTATTCACAGATTTCACAGAAACTAAGTCATAAGACTGGAAAGATCAGACTACTGTAGTCACTACTGAAAGTGAACTTCAACAAGAAATTTGAACATGTTCGGAGAAAGTCCCACTCATGATAACAGACCCTAGAAATGAAATTGTTTCCACCCTCTGTCTCTTTTGTCTCTGCATTTTCTTTTTTCAGTGCTTCAGGGTCAAGTCCATGGCTTCTCACATGCTAGGCAAAGTGACTACCACTAAGGTGTACCTCTAATGAATGCCTTTCAAAAAAAAGTCTCAAGTATTAAAAATGTGAGGCTTCAGTAGAAAATTTACAGGCAGATTTTTGAACTAATATTCATAAGCAAAACTCAAGGAAAAATTTACCTCTTAAAAATCAAATGTAGGGCTGGAGAGATGGCTCAGCGGTTAAGGCACTTGCCTCTAGTGCGTAAGGCCCTGGGTTCAATTCCCCAGGACCCACATATGCCAGACCCACAAGGTGGTGGCCCTGGTGTGCTCTCTCTCTCTCTCTCTCTCTCTCTCTCTCTCTCTCTCTCTCTCTCTCTCTCTCTCTCATCTCTCTGCTTGAAAATGAATAAATAAAATATTTTAAAAAATTTGAGGCCAGCCTGAGCTACATAGTAAGTCCAAGTCCAGTCTCAATGACATAAAAAGACACTGTTTCAAAAAAAACAAAGGCTGAGGACACTGCTTAGCGGCATAGCATTTCTCTATCATGTCCAAGACCTTGGCTTTCATCTCTCAGAATCACAAAACTACAAAAACAACACCACTGCATCCATTTTTCATAGTAAACATAATGTATAGATAAAAATATACACCAAAAAAATGTACTATGGAAATGTCAGTGTTTTAAAGGCATTTTTAACATATGTCTACCTGCATTGAACATACCTATGAAACAAGAAGTGATCTTTTGTCAAATTAGTAAAATAAAGGATAATTTCTTTTTTTTTTTTTTTTTTTTTTTTTTTTTTTTTTTTTTGGTTTTTGAGGTAGGGTCTTGCTCTAGTCCAGGCTGACCTGGAATTCACTATGTATTCTCAGGTTGGCCTTGAACTCATGGTGATCCTCCTACCTCTGCCTCCCAAGTGCTGGGATTAAAGGCGTGCGCCACCATGCCCGGTTTATAAAGGATAATTTCTAAGAGGTTTAAAAAAATAGTTGCTGAAGAATTTAGTTCTGCCATTTATTGCATGTGCACATAGGTATGCTTTAGTAATCCTTCTTTCTTAATGGTTTCCTTTCGCTACATTAGTTTTTTTCCTAAATATGTTGCTCTTATTTTCTCTAAAGCTTGTTCTTTTACCTTTTCAGTGTTCAAAACCTGATTTTGAGCACGATTTTGCAGTATTCCCAGTGGTTGATCACCTCAAATGGAGGCATAAATAGCTCATGACCATCTTCCCCATCAATGTGAGCGCTCATCACACTATTTCCTCTTTTCACTTTGGTCAAGAGGAGGAGCAGATTCATCATATAGAGGAAGTTCCCTTCTGCCTCTCACCTCGGAGCCTCTCAGGAATACATTACAGGACAGGAAAGGTCAAGGGATCCCACATTTGGAAACCAGTTTTTCCACCTGCATCACTGTCTGGCTCAGATACAGGTAACACCTGCTTTTATCCCTTAGGTTTCTGTAATGTATGACCCAGTTGATTCTAGAGAAACAGCAATCAATTATAAATAGCTTGGCATAAAAGTGAGATTATCAGAAAGGTTTCTCATTGATCATTCTACATGCTTTTGTTTAGACCCTACAAGGAGTTCTCCTCCCTCCAGCATCCAATCACACACTAACTCTGAAAGAATGTGAAAGTTATAGATCAGTACTCAGGAAAAGTTATTTTGTCTTTTTACATATACTATACTTTTGCTTTATGTTATCAAGGGAATAGGAAATTGTGTGGTTAATGACATTTTATTTGGGTTAAATGATTTACATCTTTTCTACTTTTTTCTTTCCTTTCTCTTAAGAAGCTAGGAAAAGTTTTAATCCATTTAAAAGGATTCATAAATTAAGAAATTAGATCCAGGCATAGTAGCACATGTCTTTAATCCCAGCACTCAGGAGGCTGAACTAAGACGATTGCAATGAGTTTGAGGCCAGTCTGAGCCACATAATGAGTTTCAGGTCAGCCTGGACTAGAGTGAGGATCTGGTTAAAAAAAAATATTAGAAAGGATATACTTACCATGTAATTTAATTTGTTTTCCACATTATCTCTTTAGTAGATATCATCTGATTAATGTAAGAATCAAGTTAAATTATAAATATTTCCTACTTGATAAATTCTGTATTGATATTTATAATGATTGAATCCTTCATTAATTGACTGCATATTGATAAATTTTATTTTCATATAGCTTCCCTGACAGCATCATACAGATCATTCACATGACTTTTTTACAAAACGTTCATGCACATGAACTCATTTGGGATAAAACACACAGGTGTTAGGGCTCTAACTAAAGAGACTTTTAACTATCACATTTTATAATCTGAAATGTTAATCATTTGCAATATTAACCTTCAACTAATTCTATTGAAGATGGTGTCTGGGGTATACTTTGGGAAACACTGATAGAGCACTCTATAATTAAAAAGATGAAAAGAACATATTTATATTTATATGTGTGCCAGAATAGGCATAAATTTTAAAAATAAAGATATTCATTATTTGCATAATGTTTTGAATTTTTGTTATTTGAATTGATAATTAAGACGTTCCCTGGTGTAATAATTAGCATTCTGGACTCTGAATTGATAAAGTGTTTCATACATTGCAAACTTGGCTGTTAGTAGTATTATTAATTAGTAGATTTTTAAAAGTTTTCCCTTATTTTCCTTTAACATTTTCTGTGATCACTAGTGATATAAATGATTTACTCAAAAGAAAATTTATACTTTTTCATTTCTTGTATAAGTCAGACTCAGTCTGTATGTTTTAGATTATACCCTTAAAAGAGTTAAAGCCAATCCTGCTGTTTCCTAAATATGCTTAATTTAATTTTTCCTTTATTCAGAAACCATTCCAAGGGAAGGTTTTCATAGGAAACATACTTTGCTTCACTCCAGATGAGTGGTGAGGAGGTGACCTACTCAACCCTGAGGTTTCTTAATTCTTCATCAAAGTCACGGAATACAGTGAGGCCTGATGGTTCTCAGCCCATACAAGAAGCGGAGGACAAAGGTATGCTTTAAACATCTGAATTTGCCTCTTATTTGGACACAATATCCTTTCTGTTCTTGTTGCCAGCTAGCAGAGGGATAGAATAAAAGCCTTTTCTAAAAAAAAAAAAAAAAAAGCTAATGTCCTTGATAATGCAGAGAATTCATAAATTCCTTTAAATTTCAGAAACTGCTATAATATTTTTATTCACGTGTGCGCAAGAAGAGTTAGTGAGATCTTTAAATGTAAAGGGCAAGCTAGAATCTGAAGAAACACTGAATGTTAGAGAAATAAGGCCTTAAGGAGATGAAATAATTATGTTTTTTAAAAAATAATGTTACTTTTTATTATTTTATTTGTGTGTTCATGTCTTTGCCACCCATTTCACTATCAGTTTACGGGGATTATGGAAGCCAACCAGGCTTTTCATGTGGTGCCTGGGGCTCGAACTCAGGTACTCCAGCTTGAGCAGTGAGTGCTTTATCCACTGAGCCATCTCTGCAGCCCAAGAATTATGTTTTAAACACAAGTTTTACTTAAGCAGAAGGTACTTGAAGCATCTTAAATGTTCCCAGCCCATAATGGCAGTGAAGAAACACACCTGTGCACGGGAGAAGTCTCATTTTTCTATCTATTTTCTATTTGACCTTCAAAACACTGTTACTGATAAACTCTAACTTGAAATAACATACTTCTTTGATGTATAGCCTTCAGATTTCAAGGACCTCAGGTGAACGAAAATAAGTGACAAAGAGTGGATTTCTAGAAACATTTTCATGGAAGAGGTCTGATCACATTTCATCTCTTGGAATCCTCTATTACCTATGAATTTCTCAAGGGTGGTGAATATCTTTTCTTCTTCCTCCTGCTCTGTTATGATCTCATGGTTCATACACATTCCAGTGCAGACCTTCCTACACGTGGCTTGCTTGTTACCTTCAGTGCTCTTGAACCAGGGGCACATTTGAAAGCCTATAGATGGTGAGGCAGCATATCTGCAACTCCAGCTACTTCCAAGGCTGAGTCAGAAGGACTGAGAGTTCAAGGTATTGGTGGGGATGCAATTTGAAATCCTCTAGAACTGTTTTACTGTGTGTGTAGGCTTTCTACCCTGGGTATATCTGTCAGAAATGTAAATCTGTGAAACTTCAATCAGCATATACAATGCACTGTGGTAAATGTTTTAGAGATGGCTGTCCCTTTGTTTCCAGGTAGGTGTCCTGGTGTGTCGGGCTACAGTTTTCTTTCCCTGGTGATTTCTCTCTTTCTCTCTCTCTCTCTCTCTCTCTCTTTTTCATTTATTTAAGAGTACTCAGTGCCCTGGCGTCTCCTTGCAGTAGCTGCGGGGATCCTTTGTTTACTTCTCTCGATGACAATCGCACTGTTGGTGACACGCAGTGAGTAACTTGAAATACATCTCTCCCCTAAAGAAATGGTGTTAGACATGAATGATTCAGTTATCAATGCACTCCATTCATCACCTGTCTGTAATCAGGGGTGGGTCCAGTGGGCTGGACTTTATTGGCAGTTGTTTTTCTTGGACACATCAGTGTCGTTTCTCTTACCTGTTCTGGTGACTCTGGGGCTGCAATGTCCATATTCAGAAGAAATCATGTGACTGGGGAAGTAGATCATCTGGGAGAGTGCTGCCCCATGTGCACCAAGCCTGGGTTTGATCACCAGCGCCACATAACTGGACCTGGGGACACATAGTGGAAACAGGAGTATGAGAAGTTCAAGGTCATCCTTGCCTACATAGGGAGTTTGGAGTCAGCCTGTGTTATAAGAGACCCTATCTCAAAGTAAAACCCAAGAAATTAGGCCTTTCTTTTGATTTTTTTTCTAGGAATATATTAAGTGTCTCAGTAAAAGGATTGAATGGATACATGGGCGTTAGATGATCTTTTATTGAAATCCTTTCAGGTATTTAGAGAGAACCTGATATGCTACACTCAAGAGTAGTTACACATCTTGATACTGGTATCTTTCCCCCCATGGATTCCATAAGCTCCCATAATAATTACGCCATTTCTTCCTGTTTCTTGGTTCAGATTTCATGCATTATGGGTTAACCGCGTGAATGTTTTACTCTGACCTTTATTTGTAAGTTATGTGCCATTCATGAAATAACAGAAAGTTAAAGTATTTCTACTATAATTTTATTCAAATAGCTTAGTTTATTTTGCACTTCTGTAGCTGATAGTGAGAAATTCGATGTTTCCATTTCTATGGTCAGATCATTGAGGTGTTACTTTCTAAATGTCAAACTACTAATTAAAGTACTGGATCTGTTGGTTGTCAACAACAGGCTTTTCCTTTTGACTTAAATTACAATATTTATTTTATAATGAGAATTTTTATGCTTATGCTGTTATTTTTTAGCTTTTCAGTGCAATCAAGAAAAATACCAACAGCAGGAAATTCTAGAAAACCTCCATAAAAAGAACAATGAACAAAATTGCAGCAACTTGAAGGAACAGATGATGACACACAGTTCTTCAGAACAGCATGATGGGATGCACACGGAGGAGCCAGACTCACTGTCTAGTGACAGATGTTACAAGAAAAATGTGATCATCCCAAATTCTTTGCAAAATAAAGGTACGGAGGAAATCCTGAATAGAAGATTGCATTGTTTTGTATCATTTCTGCACTGGAAGTTGGGAACTTTAGTAAGCAGACTTGAGATTCTAACGATCTATGGATTTACTGAGCAGCCAGTAGTCAATATCTCCTAAGTGTAAGTGGGCATGTAGGCTTGCTTATGTCACATATGGGGCTCTAGACCCAGAAGCCTTGTCTGGATTAATAGAATTTGATAGTTCTTAGAACTCGGTGGCTATTCTGGCATTCCTGTTCCTCCATGAAGATGAATGTGTCAGCACCCCTGAAAATTTAGACCATCTTGTTTCTGTGAGCAAATCTGAGACTTCCATTTTGTTGGTGAGAGAATATGGAAGCTGTCAGTAAAATGGTAAATATGTACTCAAGGGCTTTTTTGTTCGGATGCTGTCATAAAGCTGTGTGTGTTTGTGTGTGTGTGTTTGTGTGTGTGTGTGTGTGTGTGTGTGTGTGTGTGTGTGTATTCATTCTGCTTTGGCTTCAGATATTTGGCCTATTTGTTACCCAGATATCCTCTGTGCAGTCCCTGTGCAGACTTTACCATCATGTTTGTGCTGGTGCAATTTTGTGGTGAGACCATTAAAAATTCCCAATTGATAAAAATATTAGGTTCTATGTGGTAACATTATCTTGCATAGTGAACTGTTATTTTGAATCGGTCTGTTTTATCAACAGTTATTAAATATTTGCTCAGGGTTTTGAGTTTACCAAGTGTGTTTGACTATTGAGTCTTACTGTATTATGATTGTGGGAATCTACTGTCTTCACTCTTCATCAAGGATATCTTAAAATGAGTGCATTATAAAATATATGAATAAAAAAGAACACCTTCCAAAAGTAACGTTTTAGGCATTCCTGAATCTTTAAATTTTTTCATTATTAGAAAAATACCTTTATGGTCTGTATATTATGGCAGAGAGATGTATTCCCAGCATTTTGGAGGTTAAGGCAAGGGGATTGTATATTTGAGACCAGTGTGATCTATATCAGCAAGTTTGAGACTAGCCTGCGATACACACCTTAACAAGACCCTGTCACAGAATAACCAAGAGATAGAGTTCAGTAGAACAGCATGGTTATCCCCAGCACTACACAAAATATCGTCACCATAATAATATCCTAACTGAGGTATTACTGATCCCATAAACTACCTATATTTAATGTAGTAATTCCTTTAAGTTTTTACATATGTGTACACCCCATGGAGCCATCACCACAATCAGGGGAACAGATTAACATCTTCCAAAGCTTCTTCTTGTCTGTATTTCTGTTGTGGTAAGAATATTTGGCATAGATATGTCTTCAACAAAACTTTAAAGTATACAATAGAGTGTTGATCAGTGTAGGAAAAATGTATGAGAGTGAATCTCCAAAACTGTCTCTGAATAATGCTCATCGCCCCTATGACCACTGCAAAGGGGAAGACAGTGTGGTTTCAGAAATTAAAGAAGCTGACTGAAGGGGTGTGCGTAGTTAGAGAACTTGGCCCTGACAGACAGGTGCCCATCTGTAGAAACACACATTCTCCCGTCATTTGCATACCAACATTTTAGATGTAGAAACATATGGAAAGAACAGAGATTCATTATCTTGGGAAAAATGAGGCCGAAAACCTCCATGGCAGGTAAACCAGGATTCCCGACCACAGACTGAGGTCATGCTTTATGTGTCCTCATGTAAGTGAAATCATGAAGTGTGTCCTGTTCCCAGCTTGTTTCGCTTAACATAATGCCCTCCACTTCCATCCGTGCCTTCACATATGCCAGGATTTGATCTTGGGAGGGATGAGGGATTTTTTTTTAAATATTTTATTTATTCATTTTCAAACAGAGAGAGAGAGAGAGAGAGAGAGAGAGAGAGAGAGAGAGAGAGAGAGAGAGAGAGAGAAAGAGAGAGAGAGAGAACCAGGGCCACCACCTTGTGGGTCTGGCTTATGTGGATCCTGGGGAATTGAACCCAGGGCCTTAGGCACTGGAGGCAAGTGCCTTAACCGCTGAGCCATCTCTCCAGCCGGGATGAGGGATTTTGAGACAGAGTCTCACTCTCTAGCCTTCACTGGCCTCAAACTCCAATATGAGAGTTTGATGAAAGTATGAACCCATCGACTCAGGTGTTTTATTAATATTGAGTCTGTACCAGGCAGATTCCCTTCTACAGAGGGCATGTCACTGGGGCAGATCTTGGAATACAACCCTCAGGTGTGTTTAGGAGTGGGTCTTGAGTCTTAGCCCTGAGGTGTGTGAAGAGCAGTTTGGAGCATTGGCTGGTCCTGCCTTTTGTTTTTTGCTGGATGTTTTATAATCCTCTACTTGGATCTCTGGAAGCAAGCCAGCCTTTTCTGCCATTGATGGTGTTTATACCTGGAATTCGTAAGCCTGAAATTTATTTATTTATTTACCCTTTCCTTCTATAAGCTCCTTCTGCTTGGGTGTTTATGAGAGCACCTAAGTGCAGGTGTCTTGACATACTAGAATCTTAATGAACCTTCTATTGCCATTACTGAGAGCAATGCTATTATTCTACTTCATTATGAGGCTTTATAAATACATTACTCTGATTAACTTAGCACCAGATAATAACAAGTTTATATTCTATGTTGTAGACAAAACCTTTGAGAGATGGTTCTGTTGTGGAGTGAAGTGTTATTATTTCACTGTGAAAGAAGAAAGCTGGCGCACATGTAAGAAGATGTGCAGTGATTCTGGATTATCCCTTCTAAGGATCGATGACAAGGATGAACTGGTACCACGGGCTCTTTCTTCATTCTCTTGGCATCTTCTTGCCTTGGATAGTAAGATGCCAGGCCAGGCAGGATTTAGAGAGAACTTCAAGCACTGCTTGTATTTTGTCTGTGATAGGAACAAAAACTCCAAACCTGATGCTTAATAAGTATGTAATACACAACATCTATTGATGAACCTCGTTGTAAGCAACATAGTTTGCATCACCTTGCTTTCTAAGGCATCTTCAGTGTCCCTCACTAAGAAACATGCCTTTCCGGGAATGAGGTCTACTTCTTTGGTTAAGTGCCATCTGGAACCGCTAGTTACTTATCTTTATAGAGTAGCAACAAAAACACCAGTGATGGCAAACACACAGTTTAGGAGTCACTGTTAGGACCCTGAAACTAGATTCCCTGGGATCAACTCAGTCTCTGTCTTTGACTAGCTAGACAACATGAGGTGAAGTAATTAACTCCCTGTGCCTGTCTGCAAAGTGGAACTAATAATGACAACCACGATAAAAATAGTTTTACTAGTTATCCTCATGGTGACTTTCATTGCATTTGTTCATAACATTTTCTTGAGCAATATTCTTACATATTACACAAATTTTTAATTTTTGTTAAGTTATTAAAAGATAAAATATAGTGGGCATGATATTAAAATGATCTTCTAAAGTTATTGGTAAGAGGTCAGGTATGGTGGTACATGCCTTTAATCCCAGCACTCAGGAGGCAGAGGTAGGAGGATCTATGTGAGTTCAAGGCTAGCCTGTGATTATGGAGTGAGTTCCAGGTCAGCCTGGGCTAGAGTGAAACCCTACCCCCCCAACTAACTAACTAAATAAATAAATTTTATTAGTAAGAAAACCCTTCAAAAACGTGTAATGATTTTTTTTCCTTTTTTTGCACCTGAATGTGTTTGTGAAACCCTACCCCCCCAACTAACTAACTAAATAAATAAATTTTATTAGTAAGAAAACCCTTCAAAAACGTGTAATGATTTTTTTTTCCTTTTTTTGCACCTGAATGTGTTTGTCGAATGAACATGTGTAAGTGTGCTCATATGTGTATGGGCACATGTGTGTACAGGTGTGCACATATGTTTTAAGAGCAGAGGTCAACATAAGATGTCTTTCTCAACTGGTCCCCAACTTATTTTTAAAGTTGGGACCTCTCACTGAATCCAGAGCTCATCGTTTAGCTAGAAGCTAGTGAGCATGCCCCTAGATCCTCTTGCTTATTTTTTCAGCTCAGGGATTTAGGCACACACACCCATGCCCATCTTCGACATTGGTGTTAAGGGTCTGAACTCATGTTTATATGCCAAGGACTTTACCCATTGACTGTTTTTGTAGAGAAATGTCAGCATGGATGCACCTGCAACTTCTGTCTACCACTTAGAAAACAAGATGCAAAATTTATATTCAAATTTAATAAATGTTTAATAAATGTTTGTTTAAAAATGAAAACATAGAAGAATTTATAATATCACATAATGAAATAATTTTTAATATTTTATTTATTTGAGAGAGAGAAATAGAGAGAGACAAGCAGACAGAAAGAGAGAGACAATGAGCACACCAGAGCATCTTGCCACTGGAAACAAGCTACAGAAAAATGTGCCACATTGTACATCTGGCTTTAAGTTGGACTGGGGAATCAAACCTGGCCCATCATGCTTTGCAATCAAGTATCTTTAACTGATTCACCACCTTTCTGCTCCAAAGTGAAATAATTTTGCACTTGTTACAGTAAAACCTGAATGAATTTGAACTTACATTTTGCAATATATTCAGTAATTTAATCAGGCATTATGTCACACTATCACATTTTAGATACATTAAATACTTCTAAATTTCTCTGCATTCCTTCATATCATTCAAGTTCTGAACTCCAGGAAACATTATAGTTTGGTGAATAAAATTGTAATGCACATCATTTCATAAACACTTTATATTTTTTAAAAACTCTGCTTTGAAACTTCCTCCAGTCACTTAAGATTATGTGATGACCAGTTTCTCACACCTTCCTGTTTTCTTGTCAAATATGAAGGTGAATTATTTCATTAAATATGAAAATTATTTGCTTGCTGTTGTGGTGGGGCATATCTGAGGTCACAGCACCTGGGAGACAGAAGAAGGAGGATTGTGAGTCTGGGCTATTCAGTGATATTTTGGCTAAAAAAATGATTTAATGAGTTCCCTATGATTAGATATGAAAACTTTATTTTTTCCATGTTTTAACAACTTAAAAACTGATAACAAATTTTGACAGAAATAATTTACTGGAGGAAATTTCCTTTGCAAAATGAAAATGTGACTGATAGGAAATAAGGTGGATTAGCAGAGACCTGGCCACAGAAAGGCTGGGCCTCTTCTGTTGTTTTTTTCTGTTTACCCACTAGATGAGAATTGTATCATATGATATGTTTCGCTTCCTTTGTAGACCTTTCTTAAATCCCAGGCTCATCCAAACAGTTACTGGACTGGATTCTGCTATGATACAACAAAAAATGAATGGACATGGACTGGCCATGGCACATCTAATCTGTGAGTCCCTAGAGCTGGTCAAACCCTCACTGGTGTTAGGCGTTCTGTGTCTTCAAAGAATTTTCTCTCCTGTCAAATACCTTGTTTCATTTTCACATGGTGTTTATTGGTAAGAACAACGAGAATGGGTAAGAAAGGGTTCGAGGAAGCATCCTAGTAAAGGAAGACAAGTGATTTAGAGGCTGACCCCTACTAACACAGTACAATGCTAACGCCTGCTCACAAGTAGGTTACAAGATGCACTGAAGGAAACAGGTGCATAAGCCTTAAGGTGATTGGATGATCCTGACAGATCAATGAGTATTCTGTGCATTCCAAACATTTATTTGAAACACCTTATTATGGTTAGATATATATTTATTCAAAATATATAAAATTAAATGTGCTTATTTTCGCATATATATTCTGCCTTCCATTTTAAAGCGAAGTATTTATAAACAGATATCTGCTGATCAGCTGTTCATTGACTGAAAATATTTACATGTGTGTGTGTGTGTGTGTCTGTCTGTCTGTCTGTCTGTCTGTCTGTATGTATGTATGTATGTATGTATGTCTGTGTGGGTGCACTAGGATCTCTTACAATAAATGCCAGATGCCTACATCACTTTTTGCATCTGGATTTAAATGGATGCTGGGGAATTGTACCAAGGCTGCCAGGCTTTGCAAGCAAGTGCCTTGAACCACTAAGGTATCTTCCCCAGCCCCATGTTTATTGATTTTTAAAATTTGTATTTTTTAAATACAAGTTTTAAAATTATTGCTTCTAGGAATTCTGTGCTGTGTTTTTAAATAACTTTGCTACCTAATCATGTTTTCAAGTAGTCTTTTACATTTTTTATAAACAATTTAATTTTATTTTCATTTTTTATATTGTTGTTGATGTTTTAAGCCTTTGAGGAAGGATTTCATGTAACCCAAGCTAGTATTGAACTTGCTATGTCCATGAGGGTAACCTTGAACTCCTGTTCCTCTTGCCTCTATCTCTCAAGGCTATGATGGTTACAGGCTATGCTACTGCAGCTGGCTTGTCTTTAATAGCTTGTAAGATGTTCAGCATCCTTACTTGACACTTGCTAACTGGTAATCCCAGTAATTGAAGTTCTATGGATCTTGTCTGTTTCTGCAGACTTTGGTTTATAATACTTTGTGCTCTCCAGCAAGTTTTATTATTATTTTTTCATGAACTGTTGCAAAAAGTATTTGAGATCATGGCATGAATTAAGAAAGAATTTTCTTTGCTTAATGCCTAATGGTACTATGAGCCTGGGGTCACTTTAATTTTTAAATTTGGGCCCTGCAAATACAGACAATCTATGTTGCAACTCTTCAAAATGTTCTCTGGGAAACTAACTTTCTGTCACCTCATCCTCCAATGACTGTCTCCAGCAACCTAACACAGTGAATAACAAAGCTTTTGAACAAATTAAGATGCTCAAATCACACAGTTTTTATATTGTTGTTAATATTGTTATTTTTTGAGTCCAGTTCTCATGTAAACTAGGCTGGCCTCTAACTAACTATTTAGTAGAGGCTAGTCTTGAACTAATTTTTCTGCCTCCACTTCTCAAGTTCTGAGATTTCAAGTGAATGCCCCCACTCCTGGACACACAATTAGATCCATCTAGAACCCATCATAAAGAGGGACAGAGATGAAACAGGTTCACCATTATGAAGGAAACTGGCTCACTTCACCATATATCCACAGCAGAGAGATAATAGTCATCACTATCAAGCAGGAGCTGACTCTGAACACACCGCTCATGCTGGACTCCACCTCCAGGTCGGGCCCTGGTTGAACACTTCCTCCAGCAGGGCTCCACCTCTTAAATATTCCAAGCAGAAATCTAAGTGGGAAATTTAGTCACAAACGTGAGGCTATGGGGACATTTTAAATTCAAATCACTGCATTTTTTTGAACCTGAAGGTCTGCTTTAAACAGGGAACTTGTTAAGCTGTCATGCAATAGCTCATACTTTGCTGTGAGGTGAGGAAGGAAAAGAAAAAATCAAACCAAACCAAAATATCAATCTCAAAGTATCATCTTTTAGACTATATTCCATTCTATCCTTTCTCTTTAGAAAACAGGCATATGAGACCTTAATATGTATGTCACATAAATTTACTTCTTGTTTGTGCTACATGATATTTATTGAAAATATATGCATAAGAAAGCAGGTTCATCATAAAATAACCCAGTAGCAATATTGGAAATTTCTAGTGTGGAAAAAAAAGCAGGGACTGTGAATGAAATAAAGAGATCATGATGTATGTACATATGCATGTGTGTGTGTGTTGTGTGTACACATACATGCATGAGTGTGCACATGTGTGCATGTGGAAAATCAGAGGACAACCATGGATATCATTTATCAGAAATTTTGTCCACTTTTACGAGATGGTTTCTCACTGGCCTGGAACTTGCCAAATATATTACACTGTCTGGCCAGTGAGCCTGAGAGATCTTTCTGTCTCTACCTCCTCAGTGCTGGGATTACAACTGTGCACCACCACATCCAGTATTTTTACATGGATTGAGTGGATGGAACTCAGGTCTTTATTCTTCTAAGACAAGCACTTTACTGACCAAACTATTTCCCTGCCCCCACGATTCTTTATAAAGAGCTAAGGATGCTTTGGTGAAGAATTTATAATTATTATTCACATATTTTGTATATTTAATCCAATAGAGTATTCTAAAGAATTGCAATTATATCAATGTAAACTCCCAATTGAAATATTACCCATTGTGTTTTTATGTTCTACAGAAATTTGACATCAATAATCTGGATGGAGAAAGGAAAATGCTTGTTTTTATCTTCCACAAGAATAGACATTATTGACTGTGAAAGAACTTTTCACTGTATCTGTGAGAAGAGAATGGATAAATAATGTGCTACAATCT
>PVHP010008622.1:0-52735 GCA_004024765.1 Zapus hudsonius | reverse complement strand
GCAATCATAAAGAAAACCAACAGCAATCGTTGCTGGCGAGGATGTGGGGGAAAAAGGAACCCTCATTCACTGCTGGTGGGATTGCAAACTCGTTCAACCGCTATGGAAAGCAGTGTGGAGACTCCTAGACAGAATGGACACAGAACTACCAATGGACCCAGCTATCCCTCTACTAGGCATCTACCTGCAAGATGTCACATCTCGATGCAGAAACTTTTGTACAACTATATTTATAGCAGCTCAATTCATAATAAACACGAATCAACCCAAATGCCCATCCATGGAGGAATGGACAGCGAAACTGTGGTATATTTACACGATGGAATTCTACTCAGATGAAAGGAAAAATGACATATCAAAATTTAGGAAAAAAATGGTCTGACTTTGAGCAGATCTTACTAAGTGAACAACACTCAAAAGATCAGAGAATTGAACGCCGCATATTCTCCCTCATATGCGGTCCTTAACCAGGCTAACCGTAAACTCTATGCAGACTAGTAGAAAGAAGTGAGAGGTTATGAATGAGGGGTAAGGAATGGGGGGAGGGGAACAGCTTAAGCATGAGGCTAAACCAAATTAGGTTCGAAAACATAAAATCCTCGCGAGCATACTGTAACCTATTGAGCAAGTAGTGGGCGTTGACTGGCAAGAGGGGCCGTGAGTAGTAGGGGAGAGAGTCTAAGCCTGTGAATAATTATCAGTCTGAAAACCCCTGGTCCCAGCCACCGGTTCCTTCCCTCACTGAGCTGTTGACCAAAGCGACCCATGAGGTTCCAAAAAGAAGACAGAAATCTGTCAAAGCCCTTGAATGCCATCCCCAGGCCTGAGGCAAAGCCCTGTTGCTGAAGAAACCACAGAATGCTATTGATCAGCATCAAGAGACCCTTCAAGGTTCAGAATGGTATCCAGCCCCCAGATGGCAGTTAGTGCAGTGCTGGAAGGCACTGCACAAGCTGCCAGGGGAAGCTGATTAATGACAGCGGGAGTAAACAGAGACCACTGGCATGAAACACAGTCTGCGGACATGAATAGGCTGACCATACCTCCTACTGGGAGAGAACAGTGAACCAAGAAAGGAGCACTCGTGCAATGGAGAAACCTGGGCTTGGGGGAGACAATCAACAGCTTTTAAATTTGGCCAAATATTCCACTTAGGGAGGGGGAGCCCTTGACTGAAATTGGGGATTCAGGGCGATAGGCACTGGATCCCGTACTCTTGGGCTCACAAGAAAAGATGCACTATGGGAGCGATTGACAGGGAGGCTACTAAAAATAGAATCTTGGCAATCCAGAATTGTGTATATTTGTTAACCTAGACTGATCTCACTCTCCGATGGAGATTGTGTTTGTATTTTTCACGATGCAGCGAGAGAGCTGGGGACCATCTAACCCTACCAACCGACCATAGGCTGATAGCTGAGATCCTGGCAAGAGATGAACCACCACAGTCATATTGTGGAGGATTCATATGGAATCCCGCAGAGAATGACGGGATGAACAAGGAACCCACAGCCACAGCCATTCAATCAACACAGGATAAGCCATTGAGACAGAAACCAACGAATCTCGACACAAAAACCCCTAAGCTCACAACATTTAAGCAGCCTTAATACTCATCCACCACGACTCAGGGAACTGAGCGGAAGAGGGGGCGGAAAGATTGTGAGAGCCATGGTGGGGGAGAATATCCAGAGGCATAGCACCCCTCAGTAACAACACACTTGGGCCAGGAGAACCAGGCTGAGTACTAGGCTCTCCAGGGTCCCCTGCCACAAGGACTGATCCAAATGGCCCACGGAGGAGGATATCCAGCTGATTGGGGATGGGAGGAGGGGCATTGGGGAAGTGGGGATAACAACTCATTGTTTGCCCACTGAATAATGTAACTCATTATGGACAATAAATATATAAAAAGAAAGAGAAAAAAATTAAGGTGCTAAGTGGTTAGGCCAGGAGTTAAAGTGGGTAGTGAGGCACTAAAGCCCATGCATTGGGCAGCTTTGTCTTCTCCGTTTTATAGGTGCTAAATAAAAATAAGGAGATATAAAAAATAAAAACAGACATGGCTGGGGCTGGAGAGATTGCTCAGTGGTTAAGGTGCTTGCCTGTAAAGCAGAGGGACCTGAGTTTGATTCCCCAGGACCCACATAAAGCCAGATGTGGTGCATGTGATGGCTGGAGGCCCTGACTAGCCCATTCTCTCTCTGTCACGGCCTGTCTCTTTCTCTCACTCCCTCAAATAGACAAGGAAAATATCAAATTCGAATTCCAAGTCCAGTAATTCACTCCGTAGTTCCAATTCCACCCCTCCAGCTAGGCTACTCACAGTCTGGGAAAACTCCCTCCGGTTCTGGCAGCTCCCCTGGGCAGCCACCCCATAGTCCTGGCCTTCACTGGGTCTCCACTGCAACCCACGGTTCATCCTCATGACTCCATCAGCCTCCATGCAGGCAATCCAACATGCTTGTTTCACACTTCCCATGGCCATTTCCAAAAATCAAAACCATGTTGCAAATCCACTGACCCTCTCTTCCTGTATTTGTTAGACTCCATAGTGTCAGGTGGGCTACCAACTTGTTAATCCAGGGGGGAACAAAGCCAACTTTGAAGAACAGGAAATCTCCTTCAGCATTCAGGCTCCTTACTTCAAAAGTCTCTGCCTTTTTCCTGCTGTCCCAGATCCCTTGGCCCAATCTTAGTGGTTTTAATCTCTCAAACAATTGCTGCAGTTTTGGCCCAAAGATTTCCTTTTCTTTCTGTGTCATCTCCATCTGCTCACACCAGTCCGTTTTTGTGCAACCCTGCACAAGTTCTCAGGACAGAGGCAGGAAAATGCAGGAAGCTTCTCACACAACTACTTCTAGCACAGTCCTGACAAAGTTCTTTCTCATTGTCATGGCTTGATCCAGGTGTCCCCCACAAACCAATGAATGTGTTCTGACAGATCGATCCTCAGCTGATGGCAATTCGGGAATTAGAACCTCATTAGAGCTGTGTTGTCGGGGGTGGGCTTATGGGGGTTATAAGCCAGCTCCCCCTTGCCAGTGTTTGGCACACCTTCCTGCCGCTGTTTGCAGTGCTGTGGCAGAGGTGATGTCCAGCCCTCTGCTCATGCCATCGTTTTCCCTGCCAGGATGGAGTCTCCCCTCGAGTCCGTAAGCCAAATAAACCCATTCCTCCACAAGCCGCCTTTGCTTGGGTTCTTCTGCGCAGCAACTAGAAAGCTGACCGCAACACTCATCCTCATAAGCCAACCCTCACAATCCATAGTTCCTACTGCATTCAGGTCTTTCAACTCTGACCAGGGTGGTCCATCAAGCTGTACGTACAGCACTGCAAGGCATCTCTTAGGCTGAGGGTTCAAATCCGTCCAGCTTCCTCCTGCGTATCAGTTGCAGAAGACCAAGGCCACAGAATCAGTGTTCCAGCAGCAAAATCTGATCCCACTCTCTGGTACCAAAACTGTTGCAGTCAGCTTTCTCATTGCTGCACAAAAAAAGAACCCGACCAAAGCAGCTTGTGGAAGAATGGGTTCTTGTGAAGCAATGAGAAAGCTGACTATGACACCCCAGTTCACTTAGGTGGGCACTTCATTCGTGTCTTACAGACTCGAGGGGAACATCCATAATAGCAGAGAAAATGACGGCATGAGCAGAGGGTGGACATCGCCTCCTGGCCAACATCAGGTGGACAACAGCAACAGGAGAGTGTGTCCAACACTGGAAGGGGAAGCTTCTAGAACCCCCATAAGCCCACCTCCAACAAAGTTCCAATATCCAAACTGCCATCAGCTGGGCATCGAGCATTCAGAACAAATTCGTTTGTGGGGTTCACTTGGATCAAGCCATCACAGAGGGGCAGGGGGTGATTGCTGGTGGGTCTCGGGTCTCTCTTTTGGGTGACGAGAATTTTTGGCGAATGCCACTGAATTGCTCACTTGAAAGTGATTGGTTTCACATCGCAGGATGTCTTTTTAGGATAGACAAATTTCAAAAATCCAACCGAGCTTTGGCAGACCTCAGTCTTTTTTTTTTTTTTTTGGTTTTTTTCGAGGTAGGGTCTCACTCAAGCCCAGGCTGACCTGGAATTCACTATCTCAGGGTGGCCTTGAACTCATGAACTCATGGTGATCCTCCTACCTCTGCCTCCCAAGTGCTGGGATTAAAGGCGTGCGCCACCACGCCTGGCAGACCTGTCTTGATGTGCCCATATCCCTGTACTCACACGGGCACATGAGGTGGCCTTCTCTGCCTGTCCTCACCGCAGCCCCCCCCCCCATGGAGAAAAGCTGCAGCCAGAGAAGAAAAGCGACTCAGCTGATAAACTCATCTCTCTTCCCTTCAGTGTTGACCAGTGCCTGTAGCAGGGCAGAGAGACCATGGCAGCCCGAGGTGTCTCTGTCCAGGGTCTGAGGTGACACAGCCTTCCACACTGTTGGATTCCCTCCTCTCTGCAGCCCGTCCAAGCTGATCCTTAAGACAAACTCTTAAGACAGCGAAAATGAGGGAAGGGCAAATAGGAGTTTCCCTCTGGAAAGAGCAGAGGTAGAATCCAGTCCTCATCCTGGAACAGGAGAGAGGGGCTTGGGGGAGATCCTGTGGTGTCCCCCACCATCCCAGAACACCCCAGTGCTTCTCCACAATAGCCTCACCCCCATGGCTGCTCCCCTGCTTTCCTCCGTCTCCAGCTGAACCTGAGCTTTGTGGTGTCATCAGAGGCAAGACCAGCCCCCTGCATCCCATCTGGGGCGCTGAGGCCCCCAAACCAGAGACCGTGTTCTCCTTCCCACATCTTCATCGGTTAACTTTTTGCTTCAGGCTATAAAATTCTGACTTTAACATTTTCAACTTTGTTTCTCATAAAACAACAATCTTAGTATTTCTCTAAAGATACAGACCATTAATGTATCTTTATGATGTGCGGGGGATCCGTGGCGCATGGACCCTGGCCACGAGGCATCAGTTACAACATCTGGGTCTGACGCCGGCTCTGGAAGCATGGCGGGGCCAACACGGTTTTATTATCTGTGACGTGCCAGCAGACAGCCCAGCCCAGTCCTGGGACTGCTCTCTTCACCGACACCTCCCTGTCCCCTCCGGCTGCCCTCCTCACATCACAGATCAACTTATCCTGACCGACAGCCATTTAGTCCCCATTACATGCTCGTTCCGTCCCTACGGCTCCGGGAAGCTGAGGCCTCTCCCTGCAGAAGCAGACACCAGCCTGGGAGTCCTGCCACCCCAGCCTCGAGCCAAAGGACAAGTGAGCAGAAAAACAAGTCCATGCTTCTGGAGTCGGTGAGGAGGCCCAGAACTGTGCCAGGCTCCATGCCCGCAGTTCCCCTCGGCCACCTTCCCAGCCTGCCCAGGCCCCACAGGCTAGCAAGGAAAGGCCTCTTGGGGAAGTTCCTCCAGCCAGAGATAAGGCTGCACCCCGCAGACCCCGGCCATGAGTCTGCCCTTGGGGAGCCTGAGCCAAAGAGGTTAGTCTAGCTAACCAGGCTGAGGCTAGGGTAGGGGTCAGTGAGGCTGGAGTGTGTCTCTAGGACCTCAGCAAGCAGGAGAAATAAAGGCTGATTTGACATTTTCATTTCAGTTGAAATTGTTACGAACTGTGGATCTGTATGTCAAAGTGATAGCTCCTTCCAGTCTAGAGACGACCAGGGGTTCTCAGCTGCAAGACTAAGTCACTGAAAAGTCTTAAGAGCCTCACAGCTGGGGGTGTAGCTCAGTGGTAGAGCACTTGACTCGCATGCATGAGGCCCTGGGTTCAGTCCCCAGTAGTTCCAGAAACAAAACGAAGCTCTCGGAGTCTGGATGGCATCTCAAAAAGCTAAACATGCATGAGCTGGAGAGATGGCTCATCAGCTAAAGACACTTGCTTGCAAAAGCCTGACAGTCCAGGTTCGATTCCCCAGTACTCACATAAAGATGCACAAAGTGGCCCATGCATCTAGTTTGTTTGCAACGGCAAGAGGCATGCTTATATTTGCTCTCTCTCATAAATAAATAAAATTTTTTATTTCTATTTATTTGCGAATACAGAGAGAATGGGCGTGCCAGAGACTCTAGCCACTGCAAAGGAACTCCAGATGCATGAGCCACTTTGTGCATCTGGCTTTACGTGGGTACTGGGGAATCAAATCAGGTCATTACGCTTTGCAGGCAAGCACTTAACCACTGAGCCATCTTTCCAGCCCCTAAATGATTTTCATTTAAAGCTAAATATAAAGCTGTGTGTGGTGTGCATGCCTTTAACCCCAGCACTTGGGAGGCAGAAGTAGGATCTCGGTGAGTTTGAGTTCCAGGCCACCCTGAGACTCCATAGTGAATTCCAGGTCAGCCTGGGCTAGAGCAAGTCCCTACCTTGACAATAAAAGGGCGGGGCTGAAGAATTTGCTCAGTGGTTAAAGCACTTGTTTGCAAAGCCTAATGGCCTGGGTTCAATTCCCCAGGATCCATGTAAAACCAGATACACAAAGTGGCGCTTATGTCTGGAGTTCATTTGCAGTGGCAAGAGGGCCTGGTGTGCCCATTTTCTCTCTCTCTCTCTCTCTCTCTCTCTCTCTCTCTCTCTCTCTCTCTCTCTCCTTACAAATAAATAAATGTTTAAAAAAAGAAAAGCTAGATGTAAAATCACCAAGATACGTCGCTTCCACACCAGCCTGTACCAAGATGCCTAAAAATAAACATTCAACCAAAAATGTGTCCCCCCAAGCCAGTGACCAAATATTCATCTCAATGTCTGGGGCACAGAGGCACGAGTTTGAAGCCAGCCTGAAGCACAGTTTGAAGCACCTTTGAAGGAATCTTGTCTAAAACCAACAAAAGAACGAGTTCTCTGATGTTCTTGCCGGCTCCCTTCCAGCAAGCGCCTTCAACTACGGAGCCACCTGACCAGCCTGCCCAGCCGGTCTTTGACTCTGGTCAGAGCAGGACAGCCAAGGACCCACGGTGGCTGTTAATGTTAACTTGATCTAAAACTGCCTGGAAGACAAACCTCTGGCGTGTCTTGAGGGATTTTCTAGATCAGGTTCATTGAAGTGGGAAGACCCAGGAAAATAGGGCTAGAGAAATGGCTCAGTGGTTAAGGTGCTTACCTGCAAAGCCTACGGACCTGGGTTCGATTCCCCAGTACCCACATCAACCCAGATGCACAAGGTGGTGTTTGTGTCTGGAGTTCCTTTGCAGTGGCTAGAGGCCCTGGTGTACCCATCGGCTCTCTCTCTCTCTCTCTCTCTCTCTCTCTCTCTCTCTCTCTCTCTCTTTTTTTCTCTCTCTCAAAATAAGTAAATAAATAAAATATTTTTTAAAAGGAAAACTAGGGGTTAGCAAGATGTCTTAGCAGAAAAGCGTGCTTGCCACGTAAGCACGAGAGCCGATGAGGGCCTGAGACCGCCCAAGTTTGATTCCCTAGAACCCACAGAAAACGCTGGGCACCGTCTCATCCTCTGTAACCCAGTCCTGGGGTGGGGAGTGGAGACCGGAGAATCACTGGGGTTCATTAACCAAAATCTGGCAGCTCTGGGTTGAGAGAGCTACTCCATCTCAGGGAAATACCCCGACAGGCACACACGAGGGGTGAGTGCATTGCACACACACGTGCGTACGTCACACAGATATCATAGTCCACACACACACACACACACACACACACACACACACACACGTCAAAACAAAATAGAGAAAGTGAGCTGAGTACCCAGATGTCTCTCTGCTTCCTGACTGTGGATGGAGTGTGACCAGCTCATGCTCTTACTGCCACAAACCGGAAGACAAAAGTCTTAAGTGGCTTTTGTCAGGTATTTGGTCTCAGCTATAAGAAAGGCTTGTAATACACCCACCAACCGATGACAGGAACTCTTAAGAAGACTGGCGGCTGGGCGTGGTGGCGCCCGCCTTTAATCCCAGTGCCAGGGAGGCAGAGGCAGGAGGATCGCCGTGAGTTCGAGGCCACCCTGAGACTCCATAGTGAATTCCAGGTCAGCCTGGGCTAGAGCGAGACCCGACCTCGAAAAACCAAAACAAAAGACTGGCCACGGCTCTGTGGCTTAGTCCTCAGCGTGAGGAGGGCATCCTGGCATGTTGTGTGTGGTGAGAGGCACACAGATGTCAAGAAATGTCACAGAGAAAGAAGTGGACAGTGGCTGTCAGGGGACAGGGTGACCACAGGTGGGTCCAGGACTTCCCTCTTGGGAGGGAGAGGCTGTTCTGGGATTAGCCAGCTGCCATGCTTGTGCAGACTTGCGGCCATAGGCAGCGACATAAGTCATGCCCAGGTGGCTAGCAACCTCCAGAAAAGCCGGAGGGAGACGAGTTCACCCCAAGCAGCGGAGACCTGTCAAGAGAGTGGCAATAAAAGAAGACTTTGACCTCGCTCAGCACATATCAGTGCTTTGCAAGGTCCGCCATCCTTGCAAGTCCTGGGTTACCAAGAAGCAACTTGAGGGCTCAGCGGTTGAAGGCACTTGCTTGCAACGCCTGAGGGCCCCGGTTCGACTCCCCAGTTTTCACGTAAAGCCAGATGTGCATTTGGAGCTCGTTCGCAGTGGAAGAGGCCCTGTTGCCCCTGTTCTCCCCCCCTCTCTCTGCTTGTAAGAAAATAATAAATATGAATAATTTTTGTTTGTTTGTTTGTTTTTGGAGGTAGGGTCTCACTCTAGCCCAGGCTGACCTGGAATTCACTCTGTAGTCTCAGGCTGGCCTTGAACTCACGGCGATCCTCCTACCTCTGCCTCCCGAGTGCTGGGATTAAAGGCGTGCGCCACCACGCCCGGCTTCAATAATATTTTTTAAAAGTATTATTGAGCCAGGTGTGAATTCCAAGTCAGCCTGGGCCAGAGTGAGATCCTACCTAAAAAGAAGAAGAAGTAACTTTAAAACTAGATGCCTTGATCAGGTGTGGTGTCACACGCCTAAAATCCCAGCACTCAGGAGGCAGAGGTAGGAGGATCGCCCTGAGCGCAAGGCCACCCTGAGACTAGCGTGTTTATTACTGAGTTGGACGAAGGGCAGATGACAGGCGCTCCTCCCCGGGTGCCCACCCTCAGTACCTCGTTCCCATGATGGACAAGCAGCCAGCTGCCATGAGGGAGCCCCTCCCCCGACAGGCCCCCAGAAGCCTGCCTGCAGGAGGGTGGGACAGGGGCCCCGGGCTTCCCAGAAGGCAAACCCCCTCCTACAGGGCCAGATTAATAGGTGACACATTTATCTGGGGGCCAGAGCTAGAGTGCTGGCCTGGCCTGGCGCTGTCCGCCCGCCCCACCCCTTATCTATTAGTCCAGAAACACAAACATTCAGCTTTGAAAGGTGCGCTCTGCAGGCAGCTCTCTTTGAAGCCTTATCTCCCGACCCACCGCCCAACTCAGGGATAAAAGCCCAGGCTTGCCTCACCCCTGGGCTGGGCATTTTGCCCCCACCTGCCCGAGAAGTATGTGAGCCCTTGGGATCTCTCTCCCTCCTCAGCTTGGTGGGGAGCCTCGACACCTCCAGCATTCGCAGGCCCTGAGCGGCCCTGGTGGGGTCACGTTTTAAGTGTCCTGTCTTCTTTCTGCCATCTTTTCTGGTGGCCATCGTGGTACTCATGAATGTCCCGGATGAAAAGAGGCCAACGGGCTGAAGAGAGCTTGCCTGAAAAGCCAAAGGCCTGAGTTGGGTTCCCCAGTAGCCACATAAAGCCATAGGCACAAAGATCGTTTGCAGCAGCTGGAGGTCCTGGCATGCCCATTCTCTCTCTCTGTCTGTCTCTTCTCTCTGTCTCTGTCTCTCTCATTGCAAATAAATAAATGAACATTGAAAAAAAGAAAAAGAATCCGGGAGTGGTGGCGCACACCTTTAATCCCAGCACTCTGGAGGCAGAGGTAGGAGGATCACCATGAGTTCAAGGCCAGCCTGAGACTACAGAGTGAATTCCAGGTCAGCCTGGGCTAGAGCGAGACCCTACCTCGAAAAAACAAATCAAAACAAACAAAAAAAAAAAGAAAAGAAAGAAAGAAAGAAAAAGAGGGCTGGAGAGATGGCTCAGCGGTTAAGGCACTTGCCTCCAGTGCCTAAGGCCCTGGGTTCAATTCCCCAGGACCCACATAAGCCAGACCCACAAGGTGGTGGCCCTGGTGTGCTCTCTATCTATCTCTCTATCTCTCTATCTCTCTATCTATCTATCTATCTATCTATCTATCTCTCTGCTTGAAAAAAAGTTCAATTTCTTAAAAGAAAAAGAGGCAAGCACCAGGTCCTTACTGGGCTACGCTCCAAACTCATGGTCGGGTCTCTCTCTGTGATGGTGAGGCCTGGTCACGCGGGCAAGTGGGGCATCGTTGATGATCACAGAGCTGGGCCAGTGTGTGAACCTCACCAGCAGGTTGAACAAGGTGGAGTGATCAGCCCAGACTTGACGTACAGCTCAAAGACTTAGAAAAATGGCCGAACAATTGGCTCCCATTCGTCAGTTTGCTTCCATTGTCCTGACAAACTCAGCTGGCATCATGGGCCATGAGGGAGAAGACAAGAAGAAGAGAATCCTGGGATTCTTTTTCCAGGGGTATAAAGCAGAAAGATGAATGCAATGCCTCAGTGGGGGAAAAAAGTCTTTTTAAAATATTTTATGTATTGATTTATTTATTTTGGTTTTTTGATCTCGCTCTAGCCCAGGCTGACCTGGAATTCACTCTGTAGTCTCAGGGTGGCCTGGAACTCACGGCGATCCTCCTGCCTCTGCCTCCCGAGTGCTGGGATTAAAGGCGTGCGCCACCACGCCCGGCCTTATTTATTTATTTGCAAGCAGAGAGAGAGAGAGAGACAGAGAGCGAGCATGTGTGTGCTAGAATCTCTAGCCATTGCTAACAAACTCCAGATATATTTGCCACTTTGTGCATCTAGCTTTATGTCGGGTACTGAGCAAGTACCTTAACTGCTGAGCCATTTCTCCAGCCCTAAAAGTTTTTTTTTTTTTAAGTGGATAGTAGCCAGGCATGGTGGCCTGTGCCTTTAATCCCAGCACTCGAGAGGCACAGGTAGGAGGATCATTGTGAGTTTGAGGCCAGCCTGGGACCTGAGTGAGTTCCAGGCCAGCCTGGGCTAGAGAGAGACCCTACCTTGAGACAAACACACAAACAACAACAAAAAGTGGATAGTGACAGTGGACCTGCTGGGGCCTCCAGTCCTGTCACCTGTGGCTCTCCTGCCTTGCTACCTGGTATCTCAGGAGATTAACAGCCCCGTGTGGTCAGTGGGCCGTGGGCTGGACCCACCCTGGAATTGAACATTGGCCAAGCTGACGAAGCCGTTCTCGGCAGAGCCGACAAGGAGGTCTTGGAACCAGCTGAGGTAGCGTCACACAGGTCAAGGCCGAGCTCAGACCCGGGTTCCTGACACCTAGGCTTCAGAGGCTTGGGAAGGAGCCCCTCAGCCCCCCACTCCCTAACCTCCCTGGACTCATCAGCCCACCCTGACCCCCATGAGCTGGTCTTGCAGCTCCCTTCCCCTGCCCTCCATCATTCCTGGTCCTTTGCACACACCACCTATTCTCTGCTTCATTTGACCGAGTGACCGTCTGCCCCACGCTCTACCCAAAGCACTGCCACCAGCGCAGGTGGCCAATATGACCTGTTGCTTAAGAACTCCCAGAGAAGCACCGCGTGAGCCCTTGAGTCCTGCACTTTGGGCGCTCAGCAGAGGGCGCCCTATCCCCACCCCAGGTCTGCACACAGTGGGAACTCGGCAGAGGATACCTTGCCTCCTATCCTCAGATCTGCACACAGTAGGAACTCAGCAGAGAGCACCCGGCCCTTTACCTCTAGGACTGCACCTAGTGGGCACCTCACCCCCAGGGCCACACACAGTAGGTACTCAACAGAGGGCACCCTGCCCTCTACCTCCAGGTCTACAAACAGTGGGTGCTCAACAAAGAAAACCTTGACCCTACAAAGTACAGACCCCTAAGTGCTGTAAAGAGTCGCCATTGAATCTACCCAGTGAGGCCCTAGGGTTACAGTTTCATCGGTCTGCACTCACAGGTCACTCACCGGGGCCTCCCATGCTGGGTCCTTCAGCCTGGAGCCTGGACTCGAGCAGAGGAGACGCTCACACCCTCCCTGGGCTTGGAGAGTGGGGGTTCCCATCCTCGCACTCAAGGGCTCCCTGCATTCAGGCCAGGTTCCTGCAGGCTGGTCTGTGTCTCTGGACACTCGCACTGCCTTTTCCAAGAGGAGGCGCAGCCCACCCTGCCCATCGTCCAGCCAGGCCATGGAGCCCCTCCGAGTCTTGCTGGGCCTGAACCCCACAGCCCTGTGCTCTGCTGCCTAGCTCCCTGCTAGCGCGGAACTTGGGAACAGGAGCCCTTAGAGGACGTGCTTCGTCCTTTAGCCTTAGTGTCTGGTACCTGAGTGCAAGTGAAAGGAGAGAAAGCCCAGCCTGGGGCACAGGCCCGTCACCCCAGCTACCCAGGAGGCCACGGCAAGAGGACCTGTTTGGGCCACAGAGCCAGCTGAAGGCCAACCTGGGGCTGGAGATCTGCCAAGCACGTGTGAATGTGTGGGCTTCTGGGTTCCATCCCAAGCACCCTATTAAAAAATGGGGTTGGAGAGATGGTTCAGTGGGGTTTTAAAGGCATTTGCTTGCAAAGCCTGACAGCCCAGGTTCAATTCCTCAGTGCCCACATAAAACCAAAAGCACAAAGTGGCACTTGCATCTGGAATTTGTTTGCAGTGGCAAAAAGACTGGGCACAGCCATTACCTCTCTCTCATTCATATTCTCTCCCTTTCTCTCTCTCTCTCCTTGCAAATAAATAAATAAATAAATAATAAACGATTTTTTTTTCAAGGTAGGACCTCGCTCTAGCCCCTGACCTGGAATTCACTATATGGTCTCAGGGTGGCCTCGAACTCACGTAGTTCCTGTTACCTCTGCCTTTCAAGTGCTGGAATTAATGGTGTGTGCCATCATGCCTAGCTAAAACTTAATTTTTTAAAAAAATATCTTTATTATGAATAAGTTTATACATTGTTTGAGCAAATCTTGTGACTGTGTCCCTGTTTCCCTAATCTCTGTCCCCTACCCACTGGGGTACTTCCTCGGTGTGCATTCTGAATCTGCCAATAGAATCGGGGGTATGAACTGCACCAAAAGTATAAAACTTAATTTTTTTTTTTTTGGTTTTTGGAGGTAGGGTCTCGCTCTAGCCCAGGCTGACCTGGAATTCACTATGAGTCTCAGGGTGGCCTTGAGCTCATGGTGATCCTCCTACCTCTGCCTCCCGTAAAACTTTTTTCAAAAAGCAGCTGATGAAAAGAATCAGCCGTATTAAAAATTTCCAGAAACCGCGCGGACAATCTTGACTGTAAGGCTGAGGTTGCCAAACAGAGTCTGCCTCCACACAACCACACCAGGAAACACAGCGTTCCATCACCCATGAAGGCAGGCTGCCCTTTACCCACACCTCAGCCAGTCCCAAGCGCCTGCAGGCCTTTTCGGGCTGCTTCCTCCCAGCATCGGACTTCAGTGGAGTCTGTCAGCTGCCGTCTGTGCTTCCAGGGCGTCGGGTGCCCCTGGTGGGGAGCTTTCCAGCATAAGGAAAGGCCCCTCGGCTTAGTCACCTACTGGACACTGCTTGGGGACGTCTGAAGGCGGCTGAGCTTCGAGGCAAGTGTCCCTGTGAGGGCTTTGAGATACTGAGCTCAGTCTCCTAACATCTCCCCTTAGAGGCCCCTCCCCGTCCATCTGGCCAGCCCCAAGCAGAACACCGAGCGTCCCGAGACAGAACTCAGCCAGGGCTTTGCCTACAACCTCAGGCTCCTGCTGAGCTGCCTGCAAAGCCTACTACAGATGAGGCCCTGGCTCAGAGAAGTTGGGTAGCTGGCTCAGTGCAGCCCAGCTCTCAAGGACAGTCAGGATTCAACTCTAGTTAGGGCAGGAACTTGGAATTAAGGGGGAGCAGAACACGATTCCAGAGTACAAACCTCCAACCCTGGTCCAGGTTTAAGGCTGCATTACCGATGGGAATGCATGTCCCCTGCCTCATGAGGGGAGTCCCCTTAGACATGCAGACACAGTTCCAGCCATGCACACACAGCTCCCACACAGGAACACACAGGCAAGCACAGCTCCACACAGACACACACAGCTCCACACAGACACATACAGCCCCACACATGCACATAGTCATGCACACAGCCCCACACATGCACACGCAGACACACGCTCCCCCCATGCATGTGGTTGACCTGACCAAACACAATGGAACAATCCACGGACGCTGCACCTCTGCAGATACACAGCTGAACACACACACACACACCGAGGAGCCACAGCTGACCGCTTTCAGCTGCTAATGCTGCGCAGATGGTTTAGCTGTGGGCCGCTGCATAAGATGTCCCTGCTGGGGACCCACATACCTGGACGTCCAAGGGAGGTACAGCAGATGGTGACTTCCCCTGCCTCACCTGAGGAGGGGATGGCGCTCCCTGGCCCCTTTAAAAGAGCACTGCTTCATCTATGTGGCCAATGTCCCCAGTACCACAGCCTCGGGACTAGGGTGTCAGCATGTGAAATGAGGGAATAGCAAGCACCCTCGCCCACCCATGCCCACTGTCCCCCACATCAGGCACAATGATCCTGTGGTGCACACGCAAAGACATCCACGGGGCAAACAGACGCCTCTCAAAGTCCTGACAGGGCGGGGTGGGAGGACGCCCTTTCCTGCCTCTCCACATCTCCCACTTCAACGTCTCTGGTGGTGTCCAGAAGCGGGCAGCTCCTCAGTCTATAGAGCCACAGGGGGAGGGGAGGAGGGTCCGCTAGAGTGTCCACTTAGGTTTGGGGCCTTGGATCCAGGAGGACTAGATCTCGGAGCACAGAGAATAGGACGCCTTGTTCCTGCTAGCAGCCCGGAAAAGGACTGGGGACTCGGGCTATCTCTGGCTCCCTGGGGACCCTCTTGGCGGAAGGGGGAAGACATCACAGTGCCTGTCTCCTCCAGCACCCCAGGCTATGTCTCCCAAAGCTAGACCAACTTCCAGTCCCGTGTGTCACCCTGGACTCTCCCTGCTTGCGGCACCCAGAGATGCCTACCCAACCTGAGCTACCCACAGACCCTAGGCAGACAGCAGACCTGAGGCCCTGCCCCTGCCAGCAGAAGCCAGCTTTCCCAGGGAGAATGAGTGAGGTGCTGAGCAGTCCCCAGCCCAACCAGGATCTTTCCCAGGAGCAGTCGCTGGGGACATAGGCCAAGCCACAGGCAAGGACAAGGGAACTCCACCTGACCCAGCCAGCCTGAGCTGAGCTAAGATACGGATGTCAGAAAAGGCCCTCCTGCCTCTGTCGGCAGAAGGAAGCAGAAATCTCTCTTCAGCTGCCCCATGAGCCCCCACTCCTGTCCAAGGTCCCCCAGATGCTCCCTGCTCTGGCCTGGCTCTGGCAGCCAGGTGGATTATGGGGAAACTATCCACCTCTCTGGCTGACCAGCTGGTTCTGCCACTTTCCTGGAGATGGTGAGACCGGTCTGGCTGCTTCGGGCAGTCCCAGCCTCCTGGCTGCTCCCGGCAGGGAGAATCTGAAACCTGTCAGGCGGGTTTGGTCAAAATTCCGTCTCCAGCTTGTTGCCTTGAAGTTCACAGCGCTCACTCCTATCTCTCCCAGGTGGGGAGCTCTCAGGACTGAGGCCCCCCTGAAGTCCAGGCTGGCCAAGGGGCCATGTGAGTATGTGGCGAAGCCAGGCAGGGTTCCTCCAGGAGCCGAGTGGGCTGGAGGTGCTCACTTTGGGGGCTGGAGGTGCTCATTTTGGGGGCTGGAGGCCCAGCTCAGACTCCTGAGCAGAGAGAGGAGGCAGGAAGCAGGAGGCTGACTGCTGAGGGAGGGGGCTGGCCAAGAGGATGGCATGAGGGTCTCTCTGAGGTGCCTGGTCCTGAGGAACCAGTGAGGATGAGGAGGGCTCACGGGCTTCCTGAGCAGGGCAGAAATACAGAGAAGCAAGGTCTGGCCTGGTGCCTGCCAGGGCCCCAGGAAGTTCCCACTCTCTGCAGAGGGATCGGGGTCCTAGAACAGGCTTTATCTTGGTATACATTTCCCAGCTCCTCGTGGGCAGGAGCCCATGCAGCTATGGTGCGAGGGTATGGCTGGGTCCACCCGAAGCTCGGCACTGGCCAGGGGACACTGCTGAGAGGTGAGGGTGTGGGAGTCGGTGGGAGGTAGTGTGATCTTGGTGTGCTCAGCCCCCGGGGCCCCAGACCTGGGAGGCTGCAAGGTCCGAGGGCCACCCAGTCTTGGAGGAATCCGGTTGCAGGGTCCTCTGTTACCTGAGCTGCAAAACAGCTTTGTTTCTCTCTGTGTGTGTGTGTGCGCGCCCGCCCATGCGCACAGGGCACAGACACACATGGGATGAGCAAGTTTGTGTACCTGTATGCACATGTGCATGCAGCTGTCCCGGGCTGAGCGCACAGGGACTGTGTGCAGGGAACCAGGCGGCACTAAGGTTATGCTCGGGCGTTTGCTTTTGTTGTGTGCACGAGCATGGTCTCCCCCTCCCCGCCCAGTGCAGTATAGCTGTGTGGTAGCTCTATTGGAGGGTCTATGTGTCAGAAGGATGTAAGAAACCACCCTGGCAGGGGCAGCTCAGGAAATCACACCCCATACACACCCTGAATTGATCCAGGAGCTACCACGAGGTCCTGGCACACAGGGTGAGAGGCACCTGCTCCATGCATGGCCACAGCCCCGTCCTTGGATCAGGTGTGGGAGCTCCCACCACATACCAGTCGCCATCATGAGCAGGGTAACCAAGATCCAGGCAGACGGTGGCTGGGCTAAGGTCACTGTGAGAGAAACTTTGCCCATCATTCCAGAGAATCCCCACACAGATGGTGCCAGCCAGAGCCTGGTTTGAATCCTGCCCCTACCTAGTTTGCCTCTTACCTGTTCTACACTTTGGGGTCTTCCGTCTTAGAATGGGACAATGAGCATTTCCTCCAAGACCAAGTGGGCTCTGATCACAGTGTGCTGAGCTGGGCACAGCACCAAGTCCTCGGGCCTCCAACATTCAGTGAACTCTGGTGGTGTGTCTGGTGTTGGAACGGGCTTGATGAGATACAAACGGAGGGCCAGGCAAAGGCTGCCAGCTCGGCCTCCTCAGCAAAACTTCCACAGGGTTTTAACATCCCTCAGTCAGGAAATCCCTGGCACAGTGCAGGGGCCAAGTGGTCCATGGGCCATGACAGTGCTATTTCTTCTGCTAAGGTCAGCACTGCTTTGTGCGATGGGTCCCTCGGCACTCCAACCGTGAGGGCCCTGACAGTGAGAAGGAGCCAGGCATAAGGGCAGCCAGCCAGGTGGACATCATTGGACCTTCTGGTGCGATGCTCTGGAAGGGAAAAGGAGCCAGCCAACATCTCCAGTGACAGGCTCAGGCAGCTGGAGGAGGCCCAGGGCAGGACCCTAGTGTGGCCACTGGCCCAGAGGGAGTCTCAAAGAGCACAACTGTGGGCTTTGCCACTGAACAGATGGTGCCCAGGCCTGTTGGGAGCCACTTCTGGGGCCCTGAATGATGATACCTCCCCAGGCATGGCCACACATTACCCATGGCACTGGGGGGGGGGTACCATGCTCACGCACACAAGACCCATGGGTTTGAAGTGAGTCCCCAGTGAGCTTCTGTCACCACTGTTGGTGACAGGCTTTCCTTCACCCTGGATTTGGGAAGGGATTTGTCCTACAAAAGGTCTGTTTTGACTATGAGACTCTTTTGTCATGAGAGGAGGGACGATCGCAGGGGCGCTGCTGGTCCACTGGGCTGTGTGTGAGGGAGATAAAAGATGGGGGTCTCCTTTGCAGAGCACTGAGTACATGCCATCCGCTGTGCCTGGCACATTTGATGCGGTGGGAGCCCCACCCCAGCAGACACAGGCAGGAGTGTATCGTTACCCCCAGATGAAGAAAGGTAGGTCAGGCAACCAAGACCACAAAGAGGACATGGGGCAGGAGCCACACTCAAAACCAGTGCCTTTGGCTTTCTACCCAAGCTGGAGGCTGGGGTTGGGGTATGAGAGTCTGCTTCCTCTGCTTCCTCCCAGAGGCTGGTCCAGGCTTTGAGGAGCAGGTGGAGTCTGAGGGTCAGATGGGGCCCCTAGAAGGCAGGTGGAGGCTCTCAGATATGGGAGCCTCGGGAGCAGACAGAGCCTGCAGGATGACTTCTTGCGAGGACGCGAGGTGGAAGGTGTTCTAGTGGCGCTTGGACTCACTCTTGGCGAAGGGCTCTGCAAGGGGAGGGGTCCGGTTCAGCCACGTGCTCTGTTGGGTTCAGGTGAAGCACTCGCACTGTGTAGGTTTTGGCAGCACCCACCTATGGCCACAGGCACTGGTAGCAATGCAGCCCTCCTACTGCCTCCTGCCAGCTTTGACACCAGGCAAAACCTCAGCTCAGGGCCTGTGTCTTCATGGGCAAGGGGGCGGGGCAGAGCAGGCCTGGCCAGGCCTGGCCTGAGAAGGTGACAGCTGCTCCCCACTGCCCAGGCTGTCGCAGTAGGTGAGGCAGAGGCTGATGGCCCAGCCCTGTCCCTCCATGGGCTCCCGCAGGAGGCTCTGCCACAACAGTCTCCCTCCTTCCAACCTGGGCATCCAGAAATGGGGTACCCACGGGCCTATCCAGGGACTCTAAGGTACAGACTTTAGGCCTCTGATCACCCTGTCCTGTGTAGCTACCGAGACACCCCATGCTCTCCTGGGCACCACCCCTCTGGGTCACCCCTACAGGCTTGATTCCCATCACAGCATCCTACAGCTCTTGCCTCAGGCCTTGACCTCTAGAGAAACCCCACCCCCACCTTCAGAGCTCTCTGCACCCCAGGGCCTCCAGCTACTTCAGCAAGCCCACTGAGATCAGCCACCCTGCTGACCCACGGCACAAGGCTGCTGGGTGTGGGCCTGTAGTTTTACAACTCAGGTTCATTCTGCCCACACCATCCACTTCTGCCCCAAAGCACCAAGACTCAAGACTTCACCCAGGGGGCCTCCACTCGCTTCCTCCAGTTCTTCCCCCTGCCTAAACCCCCAGTACTCTGAGAAGGCAGAGGCCAGGGTCAAGGCTGCCCTAGGTAGAGCAGCAGTTCAGGAAACTACATTTTATCTTGGCCAAGAGCAGAATGGGGGCCCAGAATCCCCACCCAGTGTGCAGGAGACAACTCCTTGCTGTCCTTTGGGGGCCTTGAGATGAAAAGACCGAAGGCAGATGTGGACTTTGAGAGGGAGGAGATAAGCCCGGAGGAGGGACCAAGCCATCCTCTGCACCTTGATGACTTTATTGGGAGCTATGCCCACTTCACATGGACTGGGCCCACATATGCCTTTCAGGCCCATGGGCACCTTGAGCTCCCTTGGGTGGTTCCTTTAGAGGCGTCGGACCAGCCCACGCAGCAGGTGCTAGGGGCCTGGGAAGAGCCACCCGATGGACAGGTCTGGGTGGAATTTCAGGTGCCGTGGCTTAGTCCCTTCCTGGCCCTGCTCACCCCAGCCTGCTAGAGGTCTGACAGAAAAGGCCCCAGCTAGCTATCCCATCATCCGGGCCCCTGGCAAAGAAAGGTTAATGCAGCTGGACACAAAGAAACCACTGGGAAATGTCCCAGGTCCATGCAGAGTGGAGTTCAAATCCAGATCCCACATCCTCCTGCATGAGAGAGGTGACCACCTTAAACCTCAGTTTCCCCATCTGGAGAGAGGCTTTTCCAGATGTAGTCAGGATTAGATGGCTCTGGTGAGTGATGCCTGTATTGAGCTTGGGAAACTGGCTGGAATTATCGTTTCTAGGGTCATGTGACCTGCACCCTGGGGAGTTCAGCCTCAAGTTCATCATCGTGACCTCAAGGACATTACTCATGAGGCGAGCTCTGGCTCCCAGCCTTCAGATGGGGACTTCCCAATTCTTCATTCCCAAAGCTCTCGCCCACAGACACAGGCTACCAGCTGTCACCCTCACGCCCCTAGGGAACTATCATAGGAGCCCAGGAGGGTCTGCAAACCAGTTTGGGGAGCCCACCTCCTTCCTGGTGCTCTGCCATCCCCCACACCCATCGGTCTCTGTCCAGCAGGTTCCTACCATCACAGCCACCAGGTGACAGGATCCATTCCTCTCTAGGGCCTCCAGCTGGCCCGTCTCCCATTCCAGCCCTGCCTCCAGAAACCTGGTGCTCTGACCTCACTGAGATTCTACTGGCAGACAGGCTGTGCTCTCATCCAGGCCCTGGGTTTCTCGGGGTCATGGCCCTACCATCCTCAGTCAAGGGCACCTACCACACCAATTTCCAAGAGCCTGGGGTGCTCATGCCTCTCTCGTGCCTAAAGGCCTTCTTGCACACTGTGTCTGATGCCCTGTTTTGATGCCTGAGGTAGATGGAACACAGACATCTAGGGATCCTATTTTGGGGGTCTGATGGGACAGAGTGCTTCATTGCACACATATGTGGGTGACTTTAGGACAGTCTGCAGAAGTGCACAGGGTTCTTCTATCTTCTCTGTGCTGAGACCCCATTCCCCAAGGCCCAGTGCCCAAGGATTCCATGTCACCTTAATTCTGGCTTCAAAGGGCCTAGAGCTTGGCCAGGTCCTCTAGGGGACCTGTGAGTAGAAGGGGGCATCTAGTGGCCAGGAGCACCTCTGCAGGGGACCCAATCTCCCTGGAAGGACCCATCTCAGCACAGGAGCTGCTGTAGGTGCCTGTATGTGTGTTTTCACATATCAGTATGGGTCTGTCTGTACCTGTCCATGCACATATGCTTACCTTTCCATCTCGCTATGAACATGGGGACTGTATGTGTTGTGTGTCCATGGGTGTGTGCCTCAGCATGCATGTGTGTTGTATGTGTAAAGCTGTCTTTGTGGGCAAGAGTGTGTCCGGTGAAGGTATGACGGGTAAGTGGCTTGGCAGGGGGACATCAAAGGGAGCCTCCAATCTTCTGATGAAAGAGGGGAGGAAGGGCCACAGTGGTGGAGATGGGGTGGGCTAGGGGCCAAGTTTATCTTACTGTATGAGGTCTGACTCCCAGCTTTGTAGCTGGGCCCATTGTGTCTACTCTACTCCAGGAAAGACTTGCAGGGGGACAGTGCTGGTGTTGGGGGCAGGGCAGCTCAGATGGGCTGGCACTTGCCTCCAGATGCCCCTTCCTCCCTCCAAGTCTTCCCCAAAGACAACTAGCACCCTACCACTCGCTCTCTGATCATCTCTCTGAACCTCTCTCCCACCCACCTCCACACACACACACTGAGCAGATTTGTCCCCTTACAGATACAGGGAGCTCACCTCTGAATTCTGCAGCCCACAGGCCCTCCCTAAGCCAAACCTCTCCCCCACTTCCTTCTCTGCAGGTTGGACACAGAGGAGCAGTAGAGGCCCCAGCCATCCCCACGGCCAGAGCAGAGTGGCCAGGGCTCAGGGAGCCATGGACAGCTTCATGGAGTCGCTGAACAGGCTGAAGGAGGCCCATGAGAAGGAGGTCCTGGGTGAGTGACCAGGCATAGGAATCCACAGCCCTCACCTGGACAGGCCAGGGTGCTTCTGAGAGATGCTTCCAGTACTCAGCAAGTCTGGCCAGGAAACAGAGTCCTGACTCAAGGACTTGAGCTACAAAGTGGCCAGATGCCAGGTTGGACCCAGACTTGGCCAAAAAGACTGCCTTCATGCAGGGCATCCTCAGACTACTCGTGGTGTGGCCCACGAGACGAGTGAGGCTCAAACCTACCCTTCAGGGGCACCAGCTGGGCCCAACCACACTACTGTGCCTCCCAGAGGGTCAACCCCAGCAGACAGAAACAAAACACAGGCCTGGCCAAGAACTAAGGAAAGTCTAGCCCCTCCTCAGGACAGAGATGGACAAAGGGGACAGAAGACTCTCATCCAGGGAGAAAGACTGCCTGTGATAGGAACTCCCCCCCAAGCTCCCAAGGCCCTTCTGCACTGACACCCTTCCCTTCTCACCCATCCCACCTCCACCCAGAGGTCACTGAGTTCAGCCTAAGCACCTAGAGAAGCAGGGCTTTCCCTACAGAATCCTCTCCCAACCCTGCATAGTCAGTCCTATGCTGGATCACACAGAGCTGTGGCAGCGAGGAGGGAAGAGCGAGGAGCGGGCCTTGGTAGGCTGGTGGGCAGCTGTCATGGTGCCTGAAGGACTTGGGTGTGCAGAGGCTGCTGGACCCCAGAGCAAAGATGCTGCAGCTGCCCGGAGGGCAGGGAAGGTTGGCCCCACTCACGCCCTGCACATCCACATGAGGGCTGAACCCAAACTGACCCAAGGGGAGGACAAGTGCCTGGTCTTTCCATCCTCGCGTCCAGCCAAGCCAAGGATGTGTCTAGGTTTTTCTCCCTAATGCTAGCAGTCCCCCAAACCTGTCCCTCTTGGCCACCCTGCTAGGTGACCAACTATTCTAGCACCTGGGTCCCTGACAACCTCCAGAGAGAAGCCAAACCAGAGACCCCAGGAGCTCAGACCACACCTCAGACAGCCAGGATGTCTGGGCAGTGTAGGCTGCCAGGGAGCTGATCCCACCTAGTCATGATGGTGACAGGGGTCTGCAGAGGACCCCGTGTGACAGCCAGGGCAGGAGGTACAGTCTCGTGGTGCTACCCATGTGTGCTGTGGAGAGGCAGGTGCCTGGGCCTGACCAGAGCCTTCTTTGTCCTCTCTGCCAGGCCTGCAGAACAAGCTTCTAGAACTGAACTCGGAGCGCTGCCGGTGAGTCAGCCCAGCCTGGCCTGAGGACCAGACAATGGACAGCCCTTCCCATGGGACATGTCTGCTCATCCTATCCCTGAAGCCCCAGGGTGTCAGACCTGTCACTGTCCTACATGTAGGAAGGACACTGAGGCTCTGCATGGGGTGGGAGTGAGTCTCTAGACCAAGGTGACGTGGTGCGTAGGTGGTGGACTCGGACATCAAGGGGCCGGCAAAGCCCTCCACTCAGGGCACCAAGGAGACCACAGCACCAGTGAGAACACTCGTGGTGAGGCTGAACACATGGCCCCAACTGCACTTGTATGGCCCGTGGGTCCCTCCATGCCCATCTCCAGGCAGGCTGCCGGCTGCATAAGCGAAGGTGGCACACTGGCAAGGTAGAGGTCACAAGAGCAGCTCTGGTCTAGAAGTGCAGGACTGGGCCTGGCCTTGAAAGGCCCCACTCCAGCCCTACGGGTGGCACATAAGCCCAGGCTTCCTTGGGCCTCAGGCCGGCCTTCCTGGGTGATTTGCCACACAGGGATGCGCAGAGGGTGGAGGAGCTCTTCACCAAGAACCACCAGCTCAGGGAGCAGCAGAAGGCCCTGAGGGAGAACCTTCGAGCCCTGGAGAACAGGTGAGGCGGCTCCTCCCAGCACAGAGCAGCCCAGCCAGGCTTCTCAGGGCCTGAAGAAAATCACCTCCTCAAGATTCCTTCCCAAACTCAACCACACATGGGGGGCAGTTCTGGGGGCAGAAAGAACAGCTGGGAAAGGCAGGGACATGTACCGGATGGAACCAGAATGGCTCCCTAAGCGTGGCCCCTCCCCACGGGCAGGCTGCGGGCAGGCCTGTGCGACCGATGCGTGGTCACCCAGGAGCTGGCCAGGAAGAAGCAGCTGGAGCTGGAGAGCGCACACCTGCAGAGCCTGCAGCACCTCTGCGTCCTCAGTGAGCCCCGCCCACAGGACCCTGGGCAGGAAGGGGTGGTCCTGCCCTGTGGGGGAGGGTACACCTCAGTTCCCAGACACATGCATCCCCACTGCTCCTGGTAGTGAGGGGCAAGCCCCCTTCCCTGGAGGGGGCCCTGGGGACTGCCTGGCACAGCTCTCACTCCTGCAAACCCCAGGCTAAGGTTGGTGCAACCCTTCCTCACAGTCCACACCTGCAGACAATATGACAGGGTCCCAGCTGTGCCAGGGGCAAGATAAGGAGGGGGCTTCCCTGGCACTGTGAGTGCCCCTCCCCACCCCCGCTGCCTCGCTTATCATCATCCTTTCCAGCCAATGAGATGAACGGGCTGAAGGAGGAGAACAAGACCCTGAAAGAGGAAGTGAAGCGGCTCCAGGGCCTGGGGTGAGTGGATGTAAGGCTCCCATGGCAGGCCTGCCTGGCACACCCCCAGGGACTCAGTGTGGGGAGGGTCCTGAGTGCCTGCAGAGGTGGCCTGGCCCCAGCAGGAGCCTGAGATCTGCCGTCCTCACCACCCACTTTTGCCTCCCTCCAGAGACAAGCCTGTACCCCTGACCCGGGAAGGCACCTCAGATCCTCCCTCGCCCCTGTCGCTCTCCTCCCCTGGTGGCTGGAAGGGTGCTGCTGAGAATCCCTTAGGTGGCCCCGAGGAGGCTGAGGAAGACCAGGCTGGCACAGGTCTGCGGAGAGAAGGTGCCAAGGGGCAGGGGAGCCGTTGGGAGGCTGGGACCCAGGAGATCACTCAGGCCTCCGACAGGCCCCAGCTATGGGCCTCCGCTAGCATTTCCGTAGCTCCCTGCCATTCTATCCTATAGAAAAGCCAGCAAGCCGCAAAACGTCTCCTGTGGCCAGGATCTCGCCGGGTGCCAACCTGCCCGAGCTCCGGGCCCTGGACATGGTGAGGACACAGGTTCTGAGTAGCCCACTCTCAAGGGGAACCAGGCAGTGTCCCCAGGCCAGGCAGAGACACTAAACAGCATTTGATGTGGGAAGCAGTAAGGTGCTCCCCACAACTGACCTGCACCACCAACCCCTCCCCAGAGTCCCCAGTGCATCTCCAACCAACTGCACTCCACTGTTGCTGTGGTTCGGCCTGGCTCCCGAGCCTGCTCCATGGACTGCGGCCCTGCAGACCCGACGCCCCGACAATCCACAAGGAGCAGCCCCCCCAGCCCAGTGTATGAGCATGGCCTTCCCCAGGACAGGTGAGGCCCACCTGCCCTGGGACTGGTTCTCTAGCAGAGGACCAGCAGCGGGAAGTGCTGCTCATTATCCCTCCAGGGGCTCTGGCCTGACTCTTCTGGGTAGCCTACCTGACTCCCAGTTTCCACATGGATATGTCCTGGTCGCCAGGTTCCTGGGCTGAGGGTGAAAGGTGGGAGACAGGGCTGCACCTTGGAAAGAGCCCAGGCAAAGCAAGGGAGGAAAGGTGGTGGTGGGGGGGACCCAGGACAACTGGACACTCAGGGTGAGAGGCAGGTATCCTGTGCTCTGCTCCTCACAGGAGGAGGCAGAAGACCCAGTGTCCGAGCCTTCAGGTGTCTAAGACGGCAGGCCTCAGCAGCCTCGCCTGTGAAGCCGAATGCCTGTGGTCCTCTCAGGGCTCAATGGCCAATGGCTGTTGATCAAGGACCACCATCACTAGGCTCTTCCTCCCTTTAGCTTCCTACGGGTCTCCCGGCCCTCGGCCACAGCCTACGAGTCCCTGAAGCGCTCCCTCCAGGCCGAACGCCTCTGCCTCCTGAGCCGCCACCTGTCCCTGCGCCTGCGAAGCCCTCACAACAGCCCCCTGGCTCCCGCCACGGCCTCCCGCAGCCCCCAACCCCAGAGCCTGAAGGTTGGGGAGGTGGAAGCCTGGGAGGAGCCCACAGGCCTGCCTGGCACCCTCGTGGGCATTCATGACCCACGGCTGGAGGGGGCACTGCACCTGCTCCTGGCCCAGCAGCAGCTACGGGCACGGGCAAGCAGTGCCAGGCTAAGAGGCTCATCCATGCCAGAGGAGATGCTACCTTCGCCACCAGCCGGTTCAGATTCAGAGACATCTGAGAGCGAGGTACCCAGGACAGCTCTGAGCGCAGCAGCCCAGCCTGGTGGGCACCCTCAACCCACAGGCCCAGGCAGCCCCTGGAGGAAGGAGACACATGTGGTCACACAGGACTGTGCCCCAGACAAGCCCCTGGACCTCTCTGACCCGGGCCGGGGCCGGGACGCCCCCAAGTCCTCTGGCCCTACAGCTTCGCCTACTCGCAGCCCTCAATCACTCACCCCGTCTAGACCCCTAACTCGAAGCCCCCAACCCCTCAGCAATGGTACCATGGCGACCAAAGCTTCAGAGGCCAAGGTAAGGAGCCCAGCATGCATCCACACAGCCTTGGGTTTCCCTCTCCCTCCCCTGGCCAAATCAGCACCAAGGGGCACCCTGGCTGCCGCAGTCACACTAGAAGAGAAAGGGCAGACCGGACCCTCCCATGCGGGCCCAGAGCTGAGTGGGGGCAGGAAACACCCTGCTAGAGACTCAAACCATGAACTTGCCTCCCACAGGAGCCCTCACATCCTTTCCCAGCGGCCCATGGCAGCCTACCCTCTCCTGATGGGGTGGCAGGAGAGCCTGGAGGAAGGCCAAGATCAGCCTCCCACCCACAGAGGCCTGACACCAATGGGCATCCAGGTGACGTGAGCACAGGGCTCATTGAGTCCAGCAGCAGAAATGACAGGCAGCACAGATAGGTGGCCTCTGGGTCCCTCCCACCTGCTGACAGGACAGAGGCACCGAGTCCTCAGTACACGCTGCTCCCCCCCCCCACCATTCAGGGTGGGGAAGGCTCAGACCCCCCCCCCCAAAGGTCTGCAGGGGCCAAGCAGGAATGAGTCCTGTATCCCCAGCAGAAGCCCTGGGGCAGATACTTGGACCCTCAATGTCTTTATGTATAGGGCTGTCTCCACCCTGCACAGAAGGCTCTGGGGGCACAGGGCCACCAGCCCAGCCAAGCACATCTCTGTGTCTTTCAGAGCCCAGCCAGGCTGGACCACAGAGGCCAGAGCATGAAGAACGGGAGGATCTAGACAGCTCAGACAGTGAGGTGGGTAACTGGCCACTCACTCTGGGGACCTGGGGTAGGGGGTGGCCCAGGCTGGAGAGAGGTGTTCCTTGCTCTGAGTACCCCCCTTCTTTCCAGGTGGGCTTGGATTCCGGAGCAGGTGCCAAGCCGAGCTTGCCAGGAGAGAGATGTGTTGATCTGCAGCAGAAGAGGAAGCGAGCCTCAGACCCCGGGGACAGAGGTACCTCCTTGAGGTGGGACAGGGTTTCCCCTGATAACTGGGAGAACAACCAGACAGAAGCCCGGAGCCTCCCCACCACAGGCCTCTGTGAATCTTGACCAAATAGCTTCGTCCCCAGGAATCTAAGAGATTTCAGTCAGATAAGAGTGGAAGGTCAGGAGAGAGCTGGAGACAGTCATCGCCTTCTCCCATGGAGGAAGGACCTGTAGGCAGCACCCCTCCACCACCACCTGGAGCTGGCATCCCTGGATGCTCTGTCCACCTGCAGGCAGCCACAGAGACACGCACGTCCTGCTGGGCGTGGGGTGTTTGCCCAGGGCGGTGCCTTTGAGCTAAGCTCCACTGGATAAGACGGTGGAACCCCGGCCCTGGTCCCAAGTATCAGGACAAGCTCCCACTTCCTGCTCTGGCCTACTGGTGAGCCTTTGAACACCTAAGCTAATAAGCGGGCGGCCTGGTGTTTGTCCAGGCTGCGCTGTAGCTTTGCAGGCTGGACCGGGGCCTCTACAATATGCCATTGTTGCCAGAAGGGCACAATGGCCTGTGTTTGCTCCGAGCGGAGTCCAGGGCACCTGAATCATTTCCAAGTACTTCCTGTCCTGGAGTGGGGTGTGCCAGGGTGTCACCTTCTACCCTCCACACTGAGCAGAACCCCCCCCCCACACACACACACACTCGTCCTCCCAGCTGGGCCCAGACAGGGGACAGCTGGCAGGAGGCTCCCGTAGGCAGCTCGTCCATTCCAGGACACTCACCTGGCAGTCAGTGAGAACAGGTGCCGCGCAGCCCAGCACCAGGGCCAGATGTGTGGATATCTTCCACCATGGAGGGCTGTGTGTCTCTGCTTCACAGATGGGGAAGCGAAGGTAAACTAAGAGAGGTAACTAGCCCAAGGCACCTCTTAGCAGGTCTCAGGTGGAACCAGACACACTTTCCCCCCCCTTGTTTGCAGCCTTAACCCCAAGGGACAGACCCTGCAGGAACTTTGTCTGCACCCCAGGGATCCTCCCCTGAGCACCCAGCTCCCCTATCCAGTGTACCTCAGGAACTATGCAAGGCAGGGAAGGAGGCATGGACGAGGTCTTGGGCTCTCCTTTCACTGACTAACGTTAGGGACAAGGGAACCAGCTGACTTCAGAGGTGGGCTCTCAGTAACCCAGAAGCTGAGAACCAGGGTCACTCATGGAAGGACACTCAAGGCTGCCGCGGGGCTGCACCATGACTGCTAACTTCATCCCGCTTCCCACAGCCTTCAAGAAGCCATCCCAAGGGAGGAAAAAACCCAGGGAGGCCCTGACAGCAGATGAAGGTTCCAGAAGCCTACGGGACACTGAAGACTGCAGCCCTTCCAACAGCAACAGCGGCCAGGAGACCTAGCCTAACAGGCCAAGGGGCTCCATACTGGCCCTGGTCATGTCCTGCACAGATCAAACTACTCAACCGATGGACTTCCCCAGGGCTTCTAGCTGGCATTCCACACTGTAAGACGCCCTGTCCCCTCCCCCACACACACCGAGTACCGCAGCTGCTCCCTGGGAGGAACCAAACATGTAGCAGGTGGTACCAGCCCCACCCCTGTGCCCCCCCCCCACCTACGGGTGCCACAGACCATCCCAGAGCCCTCAAGTCTGCAGATCCAGATGGTGGTCTTGGGCGTCCCCTTGTGGAGTCTGGTCAAACACACCTAACAAGAAAGGTGGGGGGAAGGGAAGGCAGTATGGTGTGCAGAATGCCAACCCAGACAGGACCTCCAGAGAGCTCAGAAAACAAGCGTGTGAAGGACAATGTGTGCGGCTGGCAGAGTTGTGGTCAGTGTTTGTCACTTGTCTGGGAAGGTAACCCAGGATGGGTCCAGTGCCTCCAGAGATGGGAGGGCAGCCCAAGCTAAGCTCTGCGCCTCTGTGACTCTGAAATACAGGAACTTCAGAACAGTTTCAGGCCCCTTGAGAGTGTTTACGAAATGCTCAAGGGTAATTCCTCCGCATGTGAAGTTTGAGAACCACCCCTTTCAGAGCAGACAGGAACTGAGACCTCACAGCTGGGCATCAGGGGCCCTTGGACAAAGGGGCAAAGGTCAGAGTCCAGTGATGACCTACTGTAGGGAGAGCAGCTACCCTTTTGCCAAGTGATCGGGGTTCTTCTCCCATTCACCCAGCATTCACAGCTAACATTAGGAGCAGGGGTACTTGGCTGATTTCAGAGTTGGGCTTTCCCTGGAGAGGTCAAAGAAGATGACGTCTGAAACCCAAATTTGGGATCTGAGGGATGAATAGAAGTATACCAAAGAGGTGAAGTTCCTAACATGCTCTCGGGAACATCCAGACACCTTGATAACGACCAGGGAGACAGCCAGAGAACTCACATGACCATAACTGAGCAAAGAGGGCTCAGGCTGGCCAAGCCTGGTGGGAGGGACCCCAGCATTGAAGGGAACTATGGATGAATGTCATTGATCCAGGATCTGAAACTCCCAGCCCTGTGGGGAGGGAAAGACAGGCGCAGTGACAGGCTTGGAGAGGCCTGAGCCTGAAGAGGCCATTCTCCATTAGGCCTGCTCCTAAGAAGAGGGACTGAATTCCAGGGGGAGGTCGAGGTGTACGTACACTTTCCCAACTGTTAAAAGTTGCTTAGATTTAAGCTGGGTGGGGTGACACACACCTTTAATCCCAACACTTGAAAGGCAGAGGTAGGAGGATCGTTTTGAGTTCGAAGCCAGCCTGGGAACTACATAGTGAATTCCAGGTCAGCTTGGGCTAGAAGGAGACCCTACCTTGAAAATTTTTTTAAAAAAAAAAGTTGCTTGGATTTTTCCAAAAATGAAATAAAACACAAGTAACTGACCTGCAGGCCAGGTCGGGATGTGGCCATCAACCTGTACACAGCAGGTTCAGGAAGAAAGCAGACTTTCGGCCTCCATGGCCCTCCCTCAAGACTCCCTCAGGGACCAGCGGAGTATCCTTGCTGGGTAGACGCCCTCCTCCACCCTCCATATGACAGAATCCTCATCTGGCCACCAGCTTGTCCCCTCCCTGTCCAGGCCTGCTCCTATCAGCAGCAAGGATGGAAGGCTGCTGTGTGCCATGCCCTGGGCCCACACTTCACTGTCCACTCTCTCCAGAGCAGCCCGGATGCTCAGCTAGCATCCCATGTAAGAGGACCAAAGCTCAGGCAGGCCAGTCGCTCCCACGGTTACCTGAGGGCAATGGTCACTGACGTAGCCGAGGCTGAGCACGCGCACTGCATCCCGCAGAAGTCCTCACCACACATCCAGGCTGAGCCCCCCATTCTCCCAGCCTGGCCTGGAAAGCTGGCTTGGGAAAAGCAGGGGGATGGGAGAGTGGGCAGCTCACAGCAGGAGTCCACCCACCTGCAGGAGGACCCCCGGGAGGGAAGGGCAGGGGCCCAGCAAACAGGACTGTCTTCGCAGCGCTGGTTTTCCCAAGCTCTGACCCTGACCACGCCCAGCTCCGGCCCACCATGGGGCCAGCAGTGCCTGCAGGCCAGGACCTCGAGTGTCTCCTCTCTGAGCCCCCAGCACTTCCCGAAACCCCACTTTAAAGACAGGCTGGGCGCTGGGCAGGAAGGTGGCAGGGTGGCAAGAAGACGTGGGGTGCCCCCACCCACCACCAAGGCACAGCGGGAAAGTCTGAATGCACAGGACCCCGGGGTTGGGCAGCCCAGGAAGGTCCCCGGCCGGTGTCACCCCCGAGCCCTCCCCGGAAGCCAGGGGCCCTGTGCGCGCCGAGGTCTGCAGCCCACCTAGGGGGCAGGGCGTAGGCGCCCAGGCTCCCCGCCAGGACCGTCTAGGGCGCCGCCGCAGCCGCCTCTAGGGCCCAGGGGAGCTCCGGGCACCGCGCCCGCCCGCCCGCCGCGCCTCGCTGGCCAGTGCGCAGGCGTAACGGACTTCATTTGCATGTGGACGCGCCGCGACCAATGGAGGGGCGTGGGTGGGCCTCATTTGCATGTGGGCGGGCTGCCCGGGGTGGGCGTGGCGAGTGATATTTGCATGCAGGCCGGCCCCGGCCAATGGGCAGCGGCGCGGCGGCCGGCGCGGCGGCGCACTCGAGCATGGCCGCGGCCGCGGCGGGAGGAGCCCCGGGCCCGGCCCCCGGCCCCGCCAGGCCTGCGCCCGCGCCGCGGAGACGCGGGGACTCCCGGCGCCGCCAAGCCGCGCTCTTCTTCCTTAACAACATCTCCCTGGACGGACGGCCGCCCAACCTGGGCCCCGGCGGCGAGAAGCCCCCGCCGCCGCCCGCCGAGGCCCGCGAGCCGCCCGCGCCGCCGCCCGCGCCCCCCGGTGGCCTCCCGGGGCTGCCTTCCAGGCCCGCGCCCCAGGGCCTGCTCAGCCCCACCACGGCGCCCGCCGGCCTCGGGCTCGGCCTCGGCCTCGGCCTCGGCCTGGACGGGCAGCGCCAGAGGTGAGTGGGCCTCGCGGGGCGGGCCGCACGTAGGGGTCGGGGTGGCCGGGAGGCCCATCTCTGGGGACCCGAGTGGAGTGACCTGTGACCACCGCAGCCCAGGACCTGGGGCCCATCAGCCCAGGACACAGGCGTTGGGGTGACCCAGGGCCCATCATCCAGGACACAGTGTTGGGGTGACCTGGGGCTCATCAGCCCAGGACACAGGCATTGGGGTGACCCGGAGCCCATCAGCCCAGGACATAGGTGTTGGGGTGACCCGGAGCTCATCAGCCCAGGACACAGGTGTTGGGGTGACCCAGGGCCCATCAGCCCAGGACACAGGCATTGGGGTGACCCAGGGCCCATCAGCCCAGGACACAAGCGTTGGGGTGACCCAGAGCCCATCAGCCCAGGACATAGGTGTTGGGGTAACCCGGGGTCCATCATCCAGGACACAGGTGTTGGGGTGACCTGGGGCCCATCAGTCCAGGACACAGGTGTTGGGGTGACCTAGAGTCCATCAGCCAAGACACAGGGGGCATGGTGACTGGGTGGTCAGGGTGTCCATGGGCCCAGATTGCAGGTGGGCCCAGCAGCCTACCATGCAAGTGTCAGAGTGGCCTGAGGGCCCAGCAGCCCATGACAGGGGTGGGGGTAGGGGTGGTGATGATCTGGGACAGTCAGTCCAGAATGCTGGGGACAAGTGTGGGGTGACCTAGACCCTTATCCAACCGAGCAGGACGCAGGGTTGGGTCCACAAGCCTCACCAACCCCAGACATATAGGACAGTTCCTTTAAGGCTGTCAGTCCCTGGATACGGGGTCAGGTCTTCACCTTGGGGTCCCCTAAATGTGAGTTTCAGGGTTCCCTCAGCACTATTGGCTCTGGACACGCCCCCTCCCCAGCTTACTTCATCAGTACCCTGGACAAAGGGATTCTCAACTGTCCTTTATGTGCCACTGTGTGTCCCCCTCCCCAGCATTTGGTGGCTTCTTGCCCATACTTGCTTGTCTCTCCTGACCGACCTCCCTTCCCATCATTCCACAGCTGCTGGACTCTGGGTCTGTCTTCCCCATCACCTCTGGGCTTGCCACATCCACTCTGTACTTCCTCCCCTGCCTGGTTCCTTCTGGAAGCCCCTCAGCCCAGCCTAGGGCAGCCCCCTTTCTTAACCAATGCCCCCCTACCCAGACTGTACCTCCTGCCCAAATAGACCTAACTGCCAAGCACCATGTTGGTCTCCAAGAAAACACTAGTCACTGTGGTTGGTCCCTTCTCAGCTCCGCTGGCTGCACGTCAGAGCTCCTGTTGGCTGGCATCCAGGTGTGCAAAACCCTGAGTGGCTCTGACAAAGGTGGGGCTCCTCTGAGGTCTGTGGTAGGAGACTGCCCCTCATCTGATCTTGCGAGTCCAATGGCCACAGGAGGGTCCTGAACTTGGTAGGATCACCATTCTAGCCTGGTTGGAGCTAGTTCTGCCTCTCCACCAAACGTTCACTCACAAACTGGCCTGGCTGCTGGAATCCCTATGCCCCAGCATGGCAGCCAGACTCCTTGTGGAGAACAGGGGTGAAGTGCTCTGTAACTGGGACCCGAAACCAGGCCCCTTTCCAGGCTTGGAGGCCAGGCAAGCTCCACAGGTGCTGAGCCCCTTACCCTTGCAGCCCATGAGTGTTCAAACTGGGAATTGTTTCAGGCCCCCTGGAACGGAGTTCAGGCACCCCTGTGTACTTCAGGCCCTGTGCACAAAGACCAGCAGACAGGAAGGACCCATGCCTGGATGAACCTCAGGTGTGGGGTAGAGCACTCCTCCCACCCACTTGTAGCTGTATGCTTCAGGCTTCCCCAGGGCCCCCTCTGCAGGTTGCATCTGCCTGTGGTTGAAGTCTTCCCTCCGAGGCTTCTGCTACCAAGTTCATGGTGCTGCCTTGCAATCAGAGAGCAGCTGCTCCACCCAGGGTGGGTGCAGGCCCTTAGGAAGAGAATTGTCCACATTCTCTGCTCCTATTGATGGCAGTGGTGGCTGCCTGCTCTCTTTAGAGTGAAATGGAGAACTCTAAAGAACAACCTCCCACCATCTAGTAGCTCTGTGACCTTGGGCAGCTAGTGGCTTCTCTGAGCATCTCTCTCCAGCTATGGAATGTACGCATTCTCCCTGAGGTCAGGTGAGGTGGGGTGAAGTCAGTGAGACACACAAGGTCTCTGGCTAGAGTGCTGGCTTTCTACAGAGAACTTCTAGCACTGTCCGTTGGATTTTTTTCACACTGACTGCCAAAAGCAGGGTCATCTCTGAACTCCTGGTCAGCTTTGAGGCGGGCCTCCTGGAGCCTGCCTGGCAGCTGCCTTGCTCCCTGCAGCCCTCTGCCTTGAAGGTCCATGAGCACCCGTGGGGTTTTGTGACTTCCCTTGGTTCTGGAGACCAAAAGCCTGAGGTCAGGTGTGAGGGTGTGGCCTGAGGGACGGGCCTTCCTGCCCCTTCCAGCTCTGAGTGGTTCTTCTCCCACGTGGTCTTTTCCTCTTCATTGTTCTGGGCTTACCTCTATCCCATCAGCTAGGCTGTTTCAGCAGATTGCCTTCCCCATTTGGGGGAAACGCTTCAACCCTCAACAGCCCTAGTTAGTCTCTGTTGCAGTGATGAGGGGGAAGGGGACATCCCCACAGGCAAATGACTCGGCAAAATCGCAACCAGACACTCCTGCAGAGCCAGGCGTGCCCAGTGGCTGGAGCAGTGCCTGCTCTGATCTGGAGGAGAGGCCCAGGGCAGCCTGAGCCACTGAGCGTTCATGGTCAGCTTCTGCTAAGCATCTAGGTGCTGTTGACAGCCCTCACTGGAGCTTCTAAGTGCAGACCCCAGGGATTTCTCTGGGGCAGCTCAGAGGCCTGGCTTGGCCTCAAGTCCCATGGGGTCCTTTCCTTGTGAAGCTTCTGGACCGAAGGCATCTGCATGGCGCGTTAGAGCCTGGGACTCCGTGAGACCCACGGAGAGACCACCCTTTGGTCTGCAATGAGTGCTCGGGTCAGGGGATGCAGTAGTGAGTGCCCCAGGAGACATCTGCCATGCTAGCAGGGAGGATCCCAGGCCCTAAGCAGGAAGGCATGTGCTAGATGGTCTCCTCATCACTAGCGTGTCTCCATGTCCCTGTCACGTGGGAAGTGGTTCCTGAGTCCACTCTGAGCCTTCACAGCTCCTTCACTCCCCTGGGTCCCTAACAGATACAAGATCTCAGCTGCAGAAAGGTGGCCCTGCCTTGGTCCTCTACCTTCCAAGTCACCAAGCAAGGAAGCCTGTCACAAGAAGCTTCCTTTAAAGCCTGATAGCATGTTGGGGGGGGGGCACTGCCAGCAGCGAGATTGCTGAGGGTTGGATTGGGTCAGCAGGACTGTTAGTCAAGTGGATGGATGCTCTTGCTGGCTTCCTTCTTATCCTCTCTGCTGACCCTTGACCTCTCCTTCCCATGCAGACACCTCAGATGGTTGCCCCATGCACAGGGAGCTGGCTTGCCCAGTGGCCTGGAGGGTGAGGAGTCTTAGCTGATGAGGTCACTGAAAGTCCAGAATGTTCCTTCCAGTTAGCTTGCTTGGTTTTCACCAGTTTCAAACTGAGGTCTCAAATGTACATGCTAAGGTGAAGTATGTGCAACATGATGGTTTGGCTCCACACGTGTGCACCACCACACGGCACTGCCGCGCGTCGCCATAAGACATCATTGTGAGCCACACACTTGCTGCTCTCAGCTGCACTGGGGACCCCAGTCCATCCTGAGTGTGGATGTACCATGCTGTGGACACTGCCTGCTGCATTCAGGCCAGTTGCCAGTGGTTCCATGCCTCAGTTTCCCACAGTACCCTTCTTTTAAAAATACCGCTTACTTGGTAGAGTTGTGAAGATTGAGTTTACAAGCAAAATGCGTGTGAGGGAGGATAAGAGAAGAAAGTCAGATGAAAAGATGTGTGAAAGCAGACACCGCAGCGCACGCCTTTAATCTTAGCTCTTGGGAGTCTGAGGTACGAGGGTCGCTGTGAGCTCAAGGCCAGCCTGAACTACAGAATGAGATAACAGATCAACCTGGCCTAGAGTGAGACCTTGCCTTAAAAAGGAGGGGGCAGGGTGAGGAGACCGACTGGGAACATTTTATAGACTCCCCAGAGAGATCAGATAAGCAGGAAGAGAGCCAGGCAGCAGAGGCCAGCCTCTGCCACAGCTCTCCCACACTTCCTCTGGGAGCCTGCAAATGAGGCCCAGGGCGGGCAGGAGCCACGGTCTTACCTGGGCAATTAACTCAGGAAATGCCATGCCCGAAGGGCTGCCCTCGAGGCCTCAGAACACAGACTTCTCCCTTAGGTGCCCCACCTGTGTTCTGTCTCAAGTTGGCTTCTTTTCCCTGCTCACCTAGCTCCAGGCTGTGCGTCCTGTAAGGATGGCTGGGGCCTACAGACACGTCCATGTGCATCCTCCTCAGCGCCTCCTGCTGTCCTGGCTGACCCCAACCCCTTCTGTTCTAGACCCCAGCCTCTCCCTCTGGCCTTTCTTCTAGACCAGGTGTCTGGCTGCCCTCACTTGCCCACCTGCTCGGTAGCCTGGCTGGGCTAGTACCCCAACCCCCACCCTGCCTGGATGGACCCGGGTCCTCTGAGTAACACCAAAGGCTCCTACTGCACTATGGGATTCACTTCTCGTTTCAGTTTCAGGAAGTTTTCTGCTGTGGCCTTTGTCACTTAAAAGATGTAAGTTATTTTTTAAGAAAGGAGAGCCTGTGGACTTGGGTCAGAGTGACAGCCTTGGTTCCCACCAGAACCTCACTGCACTGTGTGACCTTGGGCAGACGCAGTCTCTCTGTGCCACACATGGGTGAATGGTGTTATCACCTCTTGAGGGTTGGTGTGAGGTGGTGGCTGTCCGTGCCACGCCCTTGCTCCTAGGACAAACACTGGCTTAGTGAGAGGCACATGGCAAGGACCTGGGCTGAGAGGCAAACCCATGACCTGACCATGCCACGCCTCATGTCAAACCAGAGGTTCTGCTGGGAGGGATCTTGATGGAAGCTGCTTCAAGGAATGTTCTGGTCTGCCACCCACCAGCTGCAGATGTGGCCCAAAGCAGTGCCCCTCTCCTGTGGAGGGACTTGTGTATCGTAAGCATGCAGGACCCTTTCATGGCAGCCTAGGCTCACCTTGTTGCACAGGTGAGGTTTGGAGTCCTCCCGAGGCCTGTGCACACAGTGGCTAACATTGATCACCCTCATGGGTGTCCAGCCTGCTGCGCTTACCGTGTGGTGTCTGAGTGTCCTGCCTGCACAGGGCCTCAGGCCTGGGGATTTAGACATTGATTTCTTGTATTCTGGAAGCCTGAGATGGGGGTATGGCAAGGTAGATTCCTCTGCCGCCTCCCTCCTGGCCTTGCAGAGGTCATCACACAGCTGGCCCTCTGTGTGCCCTAATCTGATAAGGACACCAGTCACACTAGATTAGGGCCCAGCCCAGAGGCCTCTTTACCTTAGTCCCCTCTTTAAAGCCTTGGAACCCACCAGGAGCTTCCTGCACTGTCTGTGTGACCGCATACACTCACAGTAACGCACACATTCTGAAGTCCTGAAGGTCAGAATTTTAACACCTGAATTTACAGGGGACACAGGACAGCCCATGCCACCCCAAGCACCCCAGCAAATAGAGTATGCTTAGATCTGCAGGAGGTCTTTCTTCTAGAACTTTCTGTCCAAGGGGAGGAGGTTCAGCCTACATGGTGGTAACAGGTTTCTCTGACTTTCCACAGCTCTGTGCCCTGCCTTTTCAAACCAGCTGGCCCTTGTGTGATGAATGATTTTCTTATTCACTTCTACACTGCAGATACCTTGGACCCTGTGCTCCTGGACAGGGGTCTGCATGGACCCTGGACATGTCAGAAGCTTACTGGCTGGGTTTCCAAGTCTGGTCGGAGGACCCAGTTAGTGGACATGGGCTGGTCATATCACACACACTGATGTGTGTCAGTGAATGTTTTTATGTGAGAGAGCTTCCCACCCAGGGCCCTGGAAACAGATGGACGGCCTCACAGGACACAGTGTCCAAGGCTGTGAGAAGGAGCCTTCAGAAAACCGAACATGTTGGCTCATTCCTTTAATTCCCAACTTGGACTAGAGAGTGAACTCAAGGTCAGGCTGGCTAGAGTGAGATCCTGCCTCAAAACAAAAGGGGGGGGGGGCTTTCAGAGCAAACACTCATGTGACCCAGTATCACAGTGATTCAGACCAGGGCAGCAATCCTGTGTCTCAGAGAAGTGATGGTGATTAAATGAATGGCTTTGGCAGACGTTGCTTTTCCTTTTTTCTGCTTTTTTTTTTTTTCAGACATGGTCTTATAAGCCATGCTTTTCTGTAACCTCAGCACTCTGTGGCAGGAGGATCAGGAGTTCAAGGTCATCCTCAGCTACATATGTAACCCAGGCTGGCCTTGAAATCAGTATCCTCTTGCCTCAGCTTTCCAAGTGCAGAGGTTATCGGCATGTGCCAGCATGCCTGGTTTTCTAGATTTTTCTTTAAAAAAAAAATGCACCACCTGTCTAGTGATGGAAAGAGGGCTGGAAAGCTCAGCTCCGAGTCTGGTTGTGGTCCTCAATGCTCAAGGGCTGCCTTGACACAGGGCGCCCTGTGTCCCTGCCCTTTAGACTTCCCAGCAGGCGGGTGGCTTGAGGCAATTCTTGGCTTCAGAGCCACAGACCCTTCTGAGCTCCAGGAGCCTGCTCTGTAAGGATCAGAAGGTCAGTAAATAACCATAGTTGTTACCTGGGACTAATTGCTTAAACTGGTCATCTTAAATACAAAGGTGCAGGCATGCGGAGTCTTGGTCCTACAGCTGCCACAGTGCTGGGAGACTGCCTCTGGCCTGGCCTCCTGGGCGTAGGCACAGGTGACCAGCAGTGAGCCATTCCATCAGCCGACCTCCCTGAGGGGCAGTGTAGAGCTGAACCTAGGGTCCAGGAGTAGGTGGCCACCTGCAGAATGTCCCGACCCAGAAGCAGCTGCTGGGAGGGAAGGATGTGTGGCTCCAGGGGGACAAGCGCCCCCTGGGGTAGGGAAGATGAGCAGGACTCTTTCTGGCTGGAGGAACTTGCAGCGGAGTGTTTCCTCCTACACCACGGTCTTCACAGGCTCTCACAGCCTCTTGCCCCATAGCTGTTCTGTCCTGCACAACCCCAGCACTGGTTCAGCTTGCTCAGGGACAGTGCCTGGGAAGGGGATCCCCCTAGTGCTATCTCTGCTAAGGCCACAATGTCTTCCCTACAGGAGACGAGTCACATCGCAGCGCTGCTCCTTGGAGTTTCTGGAAGATGCAGTGGGATGTCCCTCGGTGCCAAGGTCTGCACCCTGCCTACCCCTGCTCCAAGGCCCCACACCCTGACTGAACCTTGCTGGGCCATGAGAGGGTCCTGAGAGGACAACCGTGACCTGCCTTTTACCTTGCAGAACCAAACATGCATCTGGATCACCAAGACACAAAGGCCTGAAGAAAACCCACTTTATCAAGAACATGAGACAGTATGACACGAGAAACAGCAGGTAACTGCTCAGGGCCGTCTTTCCTCCACTGCAGATCCAGGCCATGTCCCTGAAGGCCAAGTGAATACAGTGTGGGCCCTTGCCCTTGTGGCCCACTGTCCACACATGACCCTTTAAGACCTTCTTCCATATTAACAATACCAGCAAGTCCCCAGTGTGGTCAGGTCAGCAAGCCCACCCACTGTGCCGTCCCAAGGGATGAGTCACCAAGTGGACATGAGCCTTCAGCAAAGAACTGAAAAGGTAAAATGGGCCCTGCCCCAGATGTGTCCAGGAGGAAGCGCACAGGATGAGGTGTGGTTGTAATGGAGGGACATGAGAGGGGCATGGTCATACTGGGGATTCATGGGGAGGCTAAACTCAAACTGGTGTGTGGCTCCCCAGAATAGTATTAGGCTGGGTGCTGGGCAGCTGTGTGTGGCCTGTCCCTTGAGCCCACATTACCCAGAAGTCCAACTGTTGGCCACCCTGCCAGGTGTGGGTGAATACTTCCTCCCCAGGGGACATTGCAGCAGGTTCTGGTGAGGGGCTTCTTTGGGACCCAAGCGTGGAACCTGTGCCTGGGTTCTGGTTGCAGCTTTGAGCTCTCTGGGACCTAAGTCCCAAGATTCCTAGTTAGCTGAGCTCTGCATTAGTCCTGGGAAATCTGTGCTGGTGTTAGGCCCCACCATTCCCAAGACCACTGAGGCCTGGCTCTGGTGGATTCTGGTCTCCATTCTGTGTCCTCTGCCTTTGCCAACAAGGCTTAGCCTTTCCTAGGTGGTCTGTGCTCCTCGCATGGGGCCAGGGGAGGTCTGCCTTGTAGCACTATTGTGCTCTGCAGCAATGTGCCCAGCACAGGGGGTGCTGGGTGGGGGGAGGTTACTCTTACTAAGCACCTCTGGGAATTGGACCCAAGTGCTGAGATGCCAGGCCTGCCAGGAGTTGCCCCCATCCCCTAAACTTAGGCAGGATGGAATCACCACGTGGCTCTGACCCCAGCCTCCTGCAGGATCGTGCTCATCTGTGCCAAGCGGTCCCTGTGTGCAGCCTTTTCAATTCTGCCCTATGGAGAAGGCCTGCGGATCAGGTGAGCGTTCACACCGTGCCTCAGCGAGGCCCAAAGCACTGGGCCTGCGGAGCCCAGCAGCAAGGGTAGGTCAGGTACCCACCAGCTGCCACCACAGCCCAGGAATGCCATTTCAGATCCATTCTTACCAGGGACCCCAAGTTCTGTTCAGCCTCTATAGGCTGGCTGGGGTGTTCCTGCCCCTCTTGCAGTGACCAGCCCAGGCAATTGTGTCCTAAGTGTAATTCAGGGAAGGAAACAGCTGGTGGGGAGGGACCCCACAGAACAATAGTCAGCAGAGACCCCTCCTGTCCAGTGGGGGAGGCAGCTGGGTCGCGGGGTCCAAGCCCAGTGGCTGAGCTGTGTGAAGTGCAGGTGAAGGGTTAGGAACCCAGGAAACAGATGTGAGCCAAGTGCAGGTAGGTGCCGAGGGATGTGCTAGTGCTTCGACAGGTAATGTGGGGGGGGGGCACAGATGGCCTCTGGTGGGTCATGTCCATTCACTTTCCTCTTCCTCGAGGGAGGGAGGCATGTGGATGGGGCATGTCTACAGTAAACAAGCAGGCCAGGCTACCTTGTGGGAGTGCATGTGGACCAGTACCCACCCTGGCTGTGGGCAGAGGGGCTACAGCTCCCCCTCTCCTGTGCATTACAGTGACCTGAGGGTGGACAGCCAGAAGCAGAGACACCCGTCCGGTGGCGTTTCCGTTTCCTCTGAGATGGTCTTTGAGTTGGAAGGCGTTGAGCTGGGAGCAGATGGAAAGGCAAGTCCTGTGACGCCTATGATCAAGGATGAGCAGATGGGGGGAGCGGCACCATGCCTAGTGAGAGGCTCCTAAAGGTGCCTATATTAACCTGAGATGCAGGGCCTGGGGAGCAGGCCACATAGCTGTCACTAGCTGCCTTTGCCACCCTGAGAAGGGACCTGCAGGTGCACTACATGTGACCACCAGCAGCTGTGACCAGCCAGTCTCCCCTTGGGCTCTCCAGCCCATATGTCGGCAGGTAGACCAAGGCCAAGTGTCTTCTCAGATAGCTGCAGACTCCAGACTGGGGGCCAGAAGCTGCTACTGTAGAACATGGAACAGGAAAGCACCTCAGAGCATGCACGGCATGGGCACAGGCTCCCCCCAGGGTGGAGGAAAGCACAGCCTCCTTGGACCTTTCGAGCTGGGGAAGTGAGACTGAGCCGTGTGATTGCTTTTTCAGGTCGTGTCTTACGCAAAGTTCCTGTACCCCACCAATGCCCTGGTCACTCACAAGAATGACAGCCATAGCTTGCCGCCCCAGCCTCGGCCCAGCGTCCCCCGGGCTCTGCCGGGATCAAGACACAAACCTGTGCCCGCCAAGGCAGCACCAGCCAGCACAGAACTAGGTAGCCTGCACAGAAGACAGGCCAGGACAGCAGTGTGGCAGACAGTCACACCAGATCCTCAGCACTGAGGCTTCAAAGGGAAAGGACTCCAGACACTGCAGCCTTGCCCAAGCTAGGCTGAGGAGAGGTCACCTCCCCATACCCCAGCCCTGGCTCTCAAGAGCCCGGAGCCTTGTTGCCCCCTCCCTCTGGGCTGTGGGCTGTGTCCCTTTTGATAATCTGGTGGGTCAGGAACCGCCTCTGCTTGCAGGGGCCGATGGGGGAGACGCAGTGGAGTACAACCCCAACCTTCTGGATGACCCACAGTGGCCCTGTGGGAAGCACAAGCGGGTGCTCATCTTTGCCTCATACATGGTAAGTGCCCACAGCCCTGCACCCAGAACAGCCAGCCAAAGGGGTGCCTGTCCCAACCAGCAGCAGGTAGAGGGTCCAAAGCCACAGGCACAGGCAGTGTTGGGCAAGGACACAGCCATGCTTGATGCGTGTCTCAAGTCAGCCCTCAGCGCCTGACAGGCAGGCTGGCCCAGAACCAGAGATCCAGGCCGAGGGAGTGTACTGCCCAGGCGGCCGGCCCCTCCCTCTTCCACTTCTGTTGTAGACCACAGTGATCGAGTACGTGAAGCCCGCAGACCTCAAGAAGGGCATGAATGAGACCTTCAGGGAGAAGTTCCCACACATCAGACTGACACTGAGCAAAATCAGGAGGTAAGGGTGCCATCACCTCGCCCTGCCCACCTTGGTTCTGGGCTACCTCCACCCCACAGCAAGTAGCACAGCCAGGGAAGGGCGGCACCTCAGCATGGACAGGGCTGTGGCTCTCCTCTCACCCACAGTCTGAAGAGGGAGATGCGGAACCTGTCAGAGGAGTGCAGCCTGGAGCCGGTGACCGTGTCCATGGCCTACGTGTACTTCGAGAAGCTTGTATTGCAGGGCAAACTCAACAAGCAGAACCGCAAGCTGTGTGCTGGCGCCTGCGTGCTGCTGGCTGCCAAGATCAGCAGTGACCTCCGCAAGAACGAAGTGAAGCAGCTCATCGATGTGAGTGCAGGCCAGGTGCCAGTCCATCTGCTGCCGTAGGTGGGAGGGGGCTGCAGGTGGGGCTAACCGTTACCTTCTCTCCTTACTGCAGAAGCTGGAGGAAAGATTTCGGTTCAACAGACGAGATCTCATTGGGTTTGAGTTTACAGTGCTTGTAGCCTTGGAATTGGCCCTGTACCTCCCTGAGAACCAAGTGTTACCTCACTACAGACGCCTCACCCAGCAGTTCTAGCCCAGGACGGCGCACCCTGCAGGGAGGCGGGTTCCTTTAACACTGAAGCCACCAGTCTCCCTCTGTTCAGCTCCTCCACCCACACAGCGGTCAGGGAAGTGGGTCCCTTGGAAAGCTCACCATGCCAAGGGCGGCGCTTCTGAGGATTTTCCTGGAGTTGTACACCATGTGGGGATGGTCCTGCCTGGCTAAGCCCCGTAGCATAGGTTTAGGGCCTGAGACCCAGCCTTCCTCGTCTTTCCTAAAGTCAGCTCCGCAAACTCAGGTCTCCGAGCCTTGTGGACATGAAGTCACTGGGTTTAGCTGCACTGCTCTCTAGTTGTGCCAGGACAGCCCTGTAGACCCTGATGGTACGGACTCCCTGTCCTGTGTGCGCCTCGACAGAGCTCTCCACATCAGCACAGCTGTTGGCATCAAGTTGGCCACCAGGACAGACTTTTTCTGTCACTGTGAACCACCAATAACCAACAGGGCTCAGCAACAATCGTCCCTCCCAGGCCAGGAACCACCTTCTGCTTTCTAGGAAATAATTTCAACCCTAGACTTGTAGACCTGTCTCCATGGGGAGGGACCTGATGAGGAGGCCCCACCCTACTGCTGTGTCTGGGCTGACTGCTCTTGACTTTCCTAAGCAATATTACAGAGAAAACATATTTATTGTAATTTACAATCTGTCTTATGTGGGTCTCTAAGGGAAGGAACAGAATGCTGACGATAGACTTGAAGCCGTACTTGACCTCAAGCAGGAAGGCCTGTCGTTGCCTCCTAGGCCAACTCTCCCTACACCAGTGGGCCATCATCGTCTCTGCCACTTCCCAACATTCACCCAGCATTCTTATGTGGTGTGGTCCAATTTTCTCACTTGGCCCATTAACCCTGGGAAATGAGGACATCTTGTGAATCTCAGAAGCAGTTGTAGCTGAGCCACACTGCCTTCCCCTCGGCTGTCCATCCTACCAGCCTGGGCCCCATGTGCTCACTTCTGTAGCACATACACTAAAATTGAGACCCTAGAGAAAAACCAGGCTGGCTGCTGAGAGCTGCCTGGTTCCAAGCCCCACCTACCCACCCATCCCAGCGGAGGTGAGGGACAGCAAGCCTACACACAGGATGTGGACCAGTCCCTCATTCTGACAATTTGTAATGCACCTGAACCCAAGGCAGCTGTCCTGCCAGAATGGCATCCCATCACAAGCACCATTTGCAGACCAACCTCTAGGCACTGCTGTGGTTCGTAAGCTACCCTCAGGACATGCCCTGGGCAACTTCTTATACCTGACAGTAATTACATATTTATGGAGTGGGTTAGTGAACTCCTTCCTGGCCCTTTTCAGTAATCCCGTGAGCTGTCACTGTGTCAACTGCTGCAACAAAGCCAATCAAATGAGACCAAACCCTAATCATAATCCTCTAGAGCTGTCCAGCTGGACTTCGACCAAATGGTGCAGACCCAGTGCTGCATCCTGAGCACAGTGTACGTGTGTAGAAGCATCTGACTTCGGAAGGTGTTTATGTTTGTTGAATTAAATCCTGGTTTTGTAACTACTCCCAGTTGGTCTTTCAGCTGCCGTTGCCCTGCCCTTGTCACCCGTTCAGACCACAATACCAGCCTCCCCAGGCCCCAAAAAGCACACTTCTGCACTCAAGAATTGACAAAGGCAGCTTCTCAGTTTATTTATGACAGATACTCCATGAATGTTCCCAGCCACAATTTTCTCAGAAGTTCCTAACAAAAGAAAGACATTATTAAAGCCATGTTTCTAGGGAAGGAAGTCCTAGGCCGCTCTACCCGAATGTTAAGGTGAAGAGCCCTGCTTACTTGGAGACGATGCAATCTGCCTTCGCCAAACGGAGTATAGAATCATCAGACTCCCCCTTTTAGGAAAAAACAAAGGCAATTTAATATCCCATCAGGGCTCTGTGGTTGGCACGTTTCTACCCACCTCAAAAGAAAGGGGCTAGGGTGAGGATCAAGAAGCGGAGACAGGCCAGGTGTGGTGGGCAAAGGTAGGAGGATCGCCATGAGTTCAAGGCCAGCCTGAGACTACATAGTGAATTCCAGGTCAGCCTGGGCTACAGTGAGACCCTACCTCGAAAAACAAAACAAAAAAAGGCGTTGACATCCCCCGCCCAAGTCAAGGACACTCACCATCCTGCGGATGGCCCCACAGATGGCGTAGGTCTTAAACTGCCCGTTAAACCTGCCCGTGACCTTGTCAACCTGGAAAAGATCGAGGCCCGTCAGCTGCGCCCTGGTCCAGCAGCTCCCCTCCCACTGCCGGGCTCAGCTCACCTCGGCCACGTTCATCTGGATGGACGCGTGGTCCTTGGCCCCGATGATGCGGTTGCTCGCGGAGCTGTGGGGAAAGGGCGCTCCGTGAGCGGGAGGGGACGGGAGGATGGGATGGGCGGAACGGGAAGGGGGACCGGACGGGAGGGCCGCCGCGGGAGCTCACCATTTCCGCGGCACGTACAGGTCCACGAACTCGCCCGCGTCGTTCTGCATGTCGGAGCGGCGCCTACGGAGTCACCGCGAAACCAGAGCGGGTGAGCCCCCCAGCAGACCCCGGCCCGGCCCCGGCCCCGGCCCCGGCCCCCGCCCCGCCCGGCCCCGGCCCGGCCGCGTGGCCCACCTGCTCTCCGGGACAGCGCGAGCAGAAAGGAAGTGACGCCGCGCAGCGCGGCGATACAGGGCGGGAGGGCGGGGCTACCGCGAGCGCTTCCGGGTCACGCGTCGGCAGCGAGTTTGAGCGGCGCGCTTCTGCTTCCGCTTCCGGCCACGGAGGTCCCGCCCCCGCCGGCCCCGCCCCCGCCTCCCGGGCGCGCCGCGCGGAGCCGGCCTTCGCGGGCCCGGAGCTCAGGACCGCGGGCCGCCCGTCCTCGCGCGGGCCGTCGCCTCTTCCCGCCCGCGAGCTCCCGGGACGGTCCCCGGGGTCCCTCCGGAGAGGGTGACGTCGGCGGGGCGGGGCCCGGGCTCGCATCCTGCCGATCTGCAGCTGGCCTGCCGTCCGGACGGTCCGGGGAAGCCCGACCGGGAAGGAGCCAAGCTGCCCAGTCACGTGCCCGCATCCCAGCAAAGCAACGCTTACAGCTTCGCCTCGCCCGGCCTCCGTTCAGAGACTCGCTCATGGAAAGGAAGCAGTGGCTCGCGGAAATTGACCCAGAACTGACTCAGACGCTGGAATTGGCAGACAAGGTTGTGATCCGAGCTCGGATTGGGCTTCTCGAGGCGGAGTCTCGCGCCCGCCCTGCCTCTCGCCCCAGCCAGGCCCAGCGCTTGGAGTGGGAGCGGGAGAGCGGGCCTTGAGGGCTCCTTGGGCTGCAGAGCGAAAGGACTTAGAAAGGAGGGGCACAAGTCTTCGGAAGGAAACAAAGGCTCCTCCGTGCCAGCTCCCTCAGCTGGCCCTCTGCAGACGCCAGCCCAGCGCTCCCCACACACACCTTGGCCTCCATCTGAGGATCCCGCCATTAAACTGGCCCTCTTCCAACGCACCAGTGAGGTGCTTCAGACAAGGTCGATGCCCGCGTTAAAGCGGCAGTGTAAACGTCGAACCTTCCCGGCCTGGCTAGTTTGTCCCCGGCCATGTGGATGGGGAGACTCATGGGGATGTAAGGGCTCAGGGACCCGGGGCTCCTGGGAAAGCAGACCCAAGAGCAGCGCAGGAGTCCAGTGAGGATGAGGGTCCTGGTCAGTGTGACTAAGCCTCTTCTAACAAGCTCCATGGTTACATTTGAAGAGGGGAGGGGTGAGGTTCCCGCCTTTAGTCCCAGCACTCTGGAGGCAGAGGGAGGATGATTGTTGTGGGTTCAAGGCCACCCTGAGACTACAGAGTGAATCCCAGGTCAGCCTGGACTAGAGCGATACCCTACCTCGAAAAGCAACAAAAAAATCGGAGATGAAAAAATGCACTACAAAGGATTAATAGTAGGTCATTTCTGGGGCTGGAGAGAAGCTCAGTGGTTAAAGCACTTCCTGCAAAGCCTCTCACCTGAGTTCGATTCCCCAGTGCCTATGTAAAACCAGCTGCACAAAGCAGCACATTCACTTGGAGTTCATTTGCAGTGGCTAGAGGCCCTCACGTGCCCATTCTCTGTCTCTCTCTGCTTGCAAATAAATATATTTTTTAATGAAAAAGCCAGGAAGTGTGGTGCATGTCTTTGATTACAGCACTCATCACTCAGGAGACAGAGGTAGGAGGAGCGCTGTGAGTGTGAGGCCTGCCTGAGACTACATCATGATTTCCAGGTCGGCCTTGGCTAGAGCGATATTCTTCCCCCCAAAAAAAAAAGCAAGCCTGGCGTGGTGGCGCACGCCTTTAATCCCAGCACTCAGGAGGCAGAGGTAGGAGGATCACCATGAGTTCGAGGCCACCCAGAGACTACATACATAGTGAATTACAGGTCAGCCTGGACTAGAGCGAGACCCTACCTCGAAAAACAAACAAACAAAAGCATCAGCCGGGCGTGGTGGCCCACGCCTTTAATCCCAGCACTCAGGAGGCAGAGGTAGGAGGATTGCCGTGAGTTCAAGGAACCAAAAAAAAAAAAAGCATCAGTGAGCTATGGGTCAATTTTAAGTAGCTTTTATATATATGGGGTATATTTTTTGAATATATATATATATATATATACATATATATATATTCAAAAAGGAGAAAGCAGGAGACAAAAATATATGAATAGTAGTTGAAATTTTTCCAAGTTTCTCAACTCAAAAATCCAGCTGTAAAGAATTGGCGAGGAGGTAGACTTTACCCTGATTCGGATGTTACAAAATGTCCACTTGTATCCAAGCATCACATAGTATCCCAGAAAGATACATACTATCAGATTTTTAAAACCAATCCAAACCTGGCATGGTGGTACTCCCTTTAAGGATGGCTGAGTTTAAGGCCAACCGGAACTAGAGTGAGACTTCCTCAAAAAAAAAAGGCATGGCCATTCATGCTGGGGCCAGAGACCAAAGGATCTGTGGAAACACTCAGCTTAAGGTTCAGTGAGAGCCTGTCTCCAGGGAATAAGGAAAGCACCCCGTGTCCCCACTGCTTGCTCACACCCACACGCCGAATGGGGCCTGGGAGGAGGCTCAGTGGATACAGCGCTGGTCGTGTAAGCTTGAGCACTCGGGTTTGGATCCCAGAACCCACAGAAAGCCAGACCCTATAACAAGCATCTGAAATCCCAGTGGACCTACAGGGAGAAGAGAAGCGGAGACAGGAGAGTGACCTGAAAGCTTGTGGGCCAGCTGGCAAACAGTTAATGAGAGGCCTGTCCCAAACATGGACCAACACCTGAAGTTGTCCTCTGTCCTCCACCAGAGCACATAGCATATATATGTCCACACACACACACAGATATACACATAATGCGAGTACATATACACGCACACACTAAATGATCATTTAAAAATAAGGTGAGGGCTGAAGAGATGGCTTAGCAGTTAAGGTGTTTGCCTGCAATGCAAAAGGACACAAGTTCAATTCCCCAGTGCCCATATTAAGCCAGATGCACAAGAGGGCGCATGCATCTGGAATTCATTTGCAGTGGCTAGAAGCCCTGGCGCTCCTATTCTCTCTGTTTCTCTGTCTGCCTCTCTCTCTCTCTCTCAAATAAATAAAATGTTTTTAAAAAAATAAGGTGAATAGGGCTGAAGAGATGGCTCAGAGGTTAAGCAACTTGTCTGCAAAACCTAACGACCAGAGTTCAATTCCCCAATCCCCACGTAAAGCCAGATGCACAGAGGCGTATGCGTCTGGAGTTCGTTTGCAGTGGCTGGAGACAATGATGTGCCCATTCTCTCTCTGTTTCTACATCTGTCTCTCTCTCTCTCTCTCTCTCTGCTTGGTAATAAATAAAAATGTGAAAATAAAAATAAGGCGGATAACCAGATGTACACACACCTTTAATCCCAGCACTTGGGAGGTAGGATTGTTGTGAGTTCAAGGCCACCCTAAGACTACAAAGAGAATTCCAGGTGAGCCTGGGCTAGATTGAGACCCTACCTCCAAAAAACAAGAATAAAAACAATAATAAGATGGAGAGACTGAACACTGACCAGTGTCTGAATGAGCGGCCACTAACCTAAGTTTGAGGCTGGATCTCCAAATGAGCTTCCACCCCTGACTCCTGCCTTTATCCACGGAGATAATCTCTGCCTATTAACCAGGTGTCATGGTTTGATCCAGGGTCCCCCACAGACAATTGAATGTGTTCTGATAGATCGATCCTCAGCTGATGGCAGTTTGGGTTTTACAGCCTCGATGAAGCTGTGTTGTTGGGGGCGGGCTTATGGGGTTATAAGCCAGCTTCCCCTTGCCAGAGTTTGGCACACCTTCCTGCCGCTGTTTGCAGTGCTGTGGCAGAGGTGATGTCCACCCCTCTGCTCATGCCATCGTTTTCCCTGCCAGGATGGAGTCTCCCCTCGAGTCCGTAAGCCAAATAAACCCATTCCTCCACAAGCCGCCTTTGCTTGGGTTCTTTCTGCGCAGCAACTAGAAAGCTGACTGCAACACCAGTGTTTGGATTGTTAACATTCAACATAAAGCCTATTATGTTCATGTTTGTTGTAGTTTCTGGGGGGGGGGGGGCTAAGGGAGTCGAGACAGGGTCTTGCTATGTAACTAACCCTGGCTAGCCTGTTACTATGTAGCCTAGGATGACCTCAGCTTCATGAAAATGAATTTTCATTTCTCCTGCCTCAGCCTGCCAAGCTTTGGGATGATAGGCGTGCACCATTACGCTTGCCTGGGTTTTTCCTTCTTTATTTTAGACGTGTGAGCACAGGTGTGTGCACCTGGGGAAGACCTCACCTTCCACCTAGCTTTGAGGTAGGATCTCTCATTCACCACTCCATTCTCCAAGCTAGCTAGTCTGCAGGCTTCCAGAAACTACTTCTGTCTCTGCCTCCCGTGCTGTAGGCACGGCTCCCAGCTTTTACATGAGTTTATGTGGGGTCTGAACTCAGGCTACCTCCCTAGCCCCCTCCCTGGCCGTTTTCTTTTGCAATAAACCTTTTGCTTTCGTGATTCTGAGGGTCAGAATCTTGGGTGAGACACAGCAGAAGCGACTTGCCTCTGCTCCGTGATTGAGAGGGCTTTGGCAGGAGTGTCAGAACCCCCAGGTCTGGCCTCTGTCTGGCCGGCCACATCTGCAAGGGATGGAACATCCGGACGGCTTCCCTTGGTGCCTGGGAAGGTTTGATGAGCTCCGCTGGTGCTGTGTGTCCCCATGTAAGAACTTTGGCCCAAGCCAGGCGTGGTGGCGCACGCCTTTAATCCCAGCACTTGGGAGGCAGAGGTAGGAGGATCGCCGTGAGTTCAAGGCCACCCTGAGACTACACAGTGAATTCCAGGTCAGCCTGGACTAGAGAGAGACCCTACCTCAAAAAAACAAAAAACAAAAAAAAAAAAAAGAACTTCGGCCCAGCATGAGTCACTTTATAATAATAAGGTCAAACCATCAAGAGGGAAAAGAATCCTGAGTGCTTACACAGCTTAGCTGTCTTCAGAGGGCAGGAAGCAAAGCCTGACTAAACACAAGAAGAAATTCACAATTTTACGACCCGCAGTTCCAATGTCCTCTGTTCAATGACTGTTGGAACAAGAAAGCAGCAAATCACTAAGGGTGTGGACGAACTGGACGTGCTCTTAGCTGGTGTGATTTGACGTCTACAGTAGGAGATGTCATCTCTCTGCTGTCCACAGAGCACTTACCGAGACAAACCACATGGCGCTATCAAACAAGCTCTACCAAGGAATTCACATTGTTCAAAGAAGAATCTCTGGAAATTCTCCAAATATAATAGCATCCTTCTGCCGGATGTGGTGGTGCATTCCTTTAATCCCAGCACTCGGGAGGCCGAGGTAGAAGGATCTCCATGAGTTCAAGGCCAGCTTGAGACTATATAGTGAATTCCAGGTCAGCCTGGGCTAGAGCAAGACCCTACCTCAAAACAAAAAACAAAGATTTAGAAAAAAGAATTTGACAAAAAATAAAAAATGTTGGGCATGGTGGTGTACACCTTTAATCCAAGCACTCAGAATACAGAGGTAGGCGGATTGCTGTGAGTTCAAGGCCAGCCTGAAATTCATAGTGAATTCCAGGTCTGCCTGGGATAAAGTGAGACCGACCCTACCTCAAAAAAAAAAAAAAAAAAAAAAAAAAAGAGGGCTGGAGAGATTGCTCAGCGGTTAAGATACTTGCCTCCAGTGCCTAAGGCCCCCGGTTCAATTCCCCAGGACCCACAAAAACCAGACCCACAAGGTGTGGCCCTGGTGCTCTTTCTCACTCTCTGTATCTCTCTGCTAGAAAATGAATAAATAAAATATTTTTTAAAAAAAGAAAGGAAGCCCACTAAATAATGTAACTCATTATGGACAATAAATATATATTTAAAAAAAAAAAGAAAGGAAGGAAGAAAAAGAAATTAGTATTCTGAAACAAATGAAAATATAGCGTGGTGGTGCACGCCTTTAATCCCAGCACTTGGGAGGCAGAGGTAGGAGGATCACCATGAGTTCGAGGCCAGCCTGAGACTACATAGTGAATTCCAGGTCAGCCTGAGCTAGAGCGAGACCCTTTCGAGACCCTCGAAAAACCAAAAAAAAAAAAAAAAAAAAGAAAGAAAATATAGCATGTGAATTTGTGTCATGTCTCTAAAGCTGTGCTTACATAGAAATGTGGAGAATTAGATGTCTGTTAGTTAGCAAAGGCCAGTAACCAAGGTGTGATGTGCCTTTAATCCCAGCATTGGGAGGCTGAGGTAGAAGGGTTGCTGTGAGGCCAGCCTGGGCTACAGAGTGAGTTCCAGGACAGCCTGGGCCTGTGAGTGAGGCCCTGCCTTGGAAAAACAGAAAGAAAGAAAAGGCCAGTAACCTTGGTGGTGTGCATTAAACCAAAAAATTAAGAGTAAGTCAAAGCTCAGAGTATAGCCGGACAGCGCCTACGGTCTGAGGCTGAGGCAAGAATGAGGCCTCCAGCCTATCTGGGCTACTCTGTGAAAGCTGGTCTCAGAAAACAAATCAGGCCTTTCATCCCAGCACTGAGGAGGCAGAGGTAGGAGGATCCCTGAGTTCAAGGCCAGCCTGGGACTACAGAGTGAGTTCCAGGTCACCTGGGCTGGAGTGAGACCCTGCCTCGAAATAAAAACAGATAGGAGCTGGCGAGGGGGGGCCTTGCTCAGTGGTCGAAGGTCTTTTGCTCCACAAGTCTGACGGAAGCCTGGATCCCCAGCACCCATGTAAAGCTGGGTGCAAAGTGGCGCACACATCTGTCATCCCTCCGTGCCTACATCAGTGGGAGGCAGAGTCAGGAGAATCCCAAAGCTCTGGGCCGGCAAAACAAGAGAGACCCTTTCTTTTTCTTTATATATATTTTTTTTGAAAAAAAATATATTTATTCATTTTCAAGCAGAGAGAGAGAGAGCACCAGGGCCACCGCCTTGTGGGTCTGGCTTATGTGGGTCCTGGGGAATTGAACCCAGGGCCTTAGGCACTGGAGGCTGAGCCATCTCTCCAGCCCAAGAGAGACCCTTTCTCAAGCAAGGTGGAAGGAGAGGACCAGCCCTCCGAGGTTGTCCTCTGGCCTCTGCAAGTGCACATGCACACACACACATAAATAAATAATAAACAAAAAGTTCAGGGACTGGGGAGATGGCTCAGCTCTTACTTGCAAAGCCTACGGCTGGGGTTCAATTCCCAAGCCACTCGCGTAAGCCAGATACAAAAAAGTGGTGCAAACTTCTGGTGTCTGTTTGCAGCAGCACACACCATGCAAAGAAATCAAACATTTTTTAAAATAATGAATTCAAATCTCAAAAAAGACAAAGGAAATAATCAGAAGTCAATAGGACACAAAAATAACAGAAACTATGAACAGCTTTGAGGAAAAAAACCAATGAAACTATCAACCTTCAATCACACCCATCAGGAAAAGATGAGACATGACCTCCCTGCAGAACAAAGGATCCTACAGATGCTAAGCAATGGCGGCTCTAAACTCGGTGCCAGGAAAGCCGATGATTTAGCTGAGATGAATCTGAAAGACACAAAGTACCAACGCTCACTGAAGAAGTAGGTGAGCCAAACAGCCTCGTGCCTATTCAATCAACTGCAGTTTAAAACCTTTCCACAGGGCTGGAGAGATGGCTTAGC
>PVHP010008621.1:0-52705 GCA_004024765.1 Zapus hudsonius | reverse complement strand
CTATCACACCATTCTAAAAGGCTTGGATAACTTCATCCCTCCAACTATGCTGCTTGCATATTCTTTCATGGGCTGGGTCCTCCCTGAGCCCACAGCTTTCTTGACAGCTGTCCTGTGGTCCTGGCATCTCTAACATTTCAATTTATAGTTCATCTTCATAGCTCATGCCCTGATCTCACCGGGTCTCCTTGCAGGGACTCTAATCCTGCCTCACACTGCTTAATTTCAGCAGCTCTATGGAGCTGTAGTAAAATACTCCATGACCTCAATCTTGTATCTTTCATTGTTTCCCAAAAGCAGTTTCACATGGAATGAAACCTGGCACCCATAGAATACAGCTGTAGAAGCCTGTATATTGACCCTAAAGAGCAGGAACTCCATTGATATTCATTCTCACCTTTTCCTCTCAAAATCTTTCACATTCTTATTGGCTAGAGCCTTCAATGGACAGAGTCTTTCCCTCAAAGTATATTTTCCATTATCCCAGTATAGAGAAGTTAGCTTATCTCTAGTGGTGATAATTCCTCCAACACTTAAGATAAAGGGGTTGCAGTTTCTTGGCCTGGGATTTTAAATTTGCTCACATTTATTTCCCTGCCTCACTTCACATGTCTTTCAGCCTTCCATTTTGGGCTGTTTTACTGTAGAATCAGGACATATAAGAGAAGCCACACTACAAAGTCAATGTGATTCTGCCCTGAAATTTCCTTCTCTAAACACATTAGCCCATTATTTTAAAATTCAACTTTATACAAGTTCTCAGTACATGAAGAGAAAGCAGCCATCTTCTTTGCCAGAATATCACAGGAACTGCTTCTAGTCCAGTTCTCAAGAAAGTCCTTCCTCCTCTCTGGAACCACATGCATTGAGTCTCCACAGTCCACATTCCAGCCTTCTAGTCTTTCCAGTATCCACCAGAATACCTCAACAAACTCTACTTACCACATTACAAGACTTTTCTAATCCAAAGTTCCAAATCCTTCCATATTCTTCTTGAAAACCAGTTCCAACATACTAAAAACCACATGGTCAGGTTTATTGCAATAATGTCCCCACTTCTTGGTGCCTGTTTTCTGTATTAGTTATCTTCTTGTTGCTAAGATAAAATACTCCACCAGAGCAGCTGAAGGAAGAAGGGGCTAATTTCAGCTTAAGTTCCAGGTTACAATTCATCCTGGCAAGGAAGTTACCACAACAAGAGCTGGTTACTTTCAATCCAGTGGCGATGAAGCAGAGTGAAGTGATGAATGCCAGTGTCAGCTAGCTTTCTCCTTCGTATACAGTCCAGAACACCCCATTACCCACCATTGAATGGTACCACTCACAGTTAGAGTGGGCCTTTCCACCTCAGTTAATCAAATCTAGGAAATACCCAGCAGCAATGCCAAAAGATTTGTTTCCGTGGTGATTCTAAATCATGTCAAGTTAACAACCAGAGACTAACCATCATAGAGGAAAAGGTTCATTCTGGTGCCGAAAGGCATGTCAGGCTGGAGCGGGAAGTTGGCATCACATTTCAGCCCAGGAAATAAAGTGAGAGCACAGAAAACAGGGCCAGCCCATACCACTCCGCATTCCATCGCTAGTGAAGCACTTCCTTCAGCAAGGCCATGCCTCCTAAAGACTAACCTCAAACAGTGCCACCCACTGTGGAGCAAGTATTCAGACACATAAGCCTATAAGAGGGAGGCATTTTATATTCAAATCACCATAGGACAACAGAATGGGAAGCGGAATTAAAGAAACACCTATGTACATTTAAAGAAACACCCATGTACATGTATGTGTATGCGTGTGTATGTACATGTATGTTTTAAAACCAAACTACAGTATGGACTCAAATTTCATCATTATTTTCTAATTGTGTGTCCTTTGACATAAAAGTAATTCCTTCAATCATAGTTTCATAGTTTTATGGTGATCTTATCAATGTTAAAACAGGTGATGTACCAATTAAAAATTACTTGGAAAGATGAAAATAGTGGAAGCTCTCAGAACTTTTCCTTTCTTTTCTTTCTTTCTTCATGTGTGTTCTCATATGTACACAGGTGTGTGGAGGCCAGAATGCCAGGTGTCTTCCTCTATTGCTCTCTACCCTATCATTGAGAAAAGGTCTGTCTCTGAACCCAGACATCACCAATTCAGCTTGTCTAGCTAGTCAGTGTGCCCTAGGGATTTTCCTGTCTCCACTTCCTGTGAGCTCTGGGATTATAGATGTCTCCTTCCATGCCCTGTATTTACATGGTTTCTGGACATGTGAATTCAGGTCCTTACATTTGCATAGCAAGTGCTTTATAAATTGAGCCATCTCTCTAGCCCTCAAAATACTCTTGATCCACAAAGCACAGCATAGTACTTTTTCTTTTATATTTTAACTTGTCCACATTCTTTATCTGTGACGACTTCTCAAAACAAGAACAAGACTGTGGACAATTTCAGATATTGTGTATTCAGTTATAAACTATTAAATTCTTTCCCTATCTTTCCTGCTGAGATTATTTTATCAGAAACATACACATATCATGTTTATGTTGCTGAGCATAGTTTCAATCAATACTATAAGATCATTGTCTAGTAATTCCAATAACTGAAGGTCTTTGATAATGGGCTACATTTTCCTCTTTCTACACATCCCAAGCAATCTTAAAATATACCCTTGATTTTATGGATGCAATATCGTAGAGACTCTGAAATGTTTTTCTGTATTCCTCTGAAGCTTTAAGCAGGCAAAACAGTAAACTCCACATCCTGGGATTCTGCAGATCTCAGCTCATCCAGTGTTGACGGAGCTAGGCTGCTGTTAGTCTGTTTTCTGCATGTATGCTTCTAGGGTCAACCATATATTTGGATAGACTTATGCTTGTTTTCTCCTTTCTAGTATTTTCCCTAATCCTCACTTTCTGGCAGACTTGGTGATATTGCACTCTTATTACTGGTCTTCAGGGACTATCTATTGAAACTTTCACAATCTGAGTAATGCAAACGAAGTCTTCCTTCTGACTAAATATCCCCTCCCCCCAACAAACACAGGAAAATTACCAACTGGTTTTTTTTTCCATATATTGATTTCCCTTTTGAATCTGTATTCATTTGTTTAATCTTCAATGTATGGGTAATTAATTGAATATTTTTATTTTGAAGGTATAGCGATTAATTGCAGAATAGTTAGGGTGATATGAGTATATTTGGTTATTAACAGAAGCAAGTAAAACACTCAAAGCTACATAGGTAATTAATTCTCACTTATAAATGTTCCTTTTCTGGGCTGGGGAGATAGATCAGGCTTTAAAGTGTTTGACAAGCAAGTGTAAGTACTTAAGTTCACATCCCTAGAGCCCACATATGCTGGATGCTGTAGCACTGACATTGATGATACCAGTACATCTAGGGTAAGAAGGGAGGTAGAGGCAGGAGAAGCATCCAGAAGCTCACAAGTCAGTTAGTCTTATGTACGTAGTAGTGAATAACAAAATGAGAGACCAGCCTCAAACAAGGTGGAAGGTGAGGACTGATCCTTGAAGTTGTCCTCTGAACTCCACACCCATGCTGTGGCATGTGAGCACCCACAGTCACACACATAAACACATGGGCACACACACACACAATATTTTTTCCTCTTAAGGTGTGATACTTCTCAGGCATATCTCCAGGATGCCAGGTTTCTCAGAATTCCAATCCATCTCTTTGAACATATCTGGGAAACGTTTCCTCTAAAATGAACTTCTGGGAACTCGAGCTGTCTCGTTAGCCTCAAGCATACACAGAAAATTGCACCTGAGCTCACATTGAAAAAGATGTCCATGGCACTAGGGGATTCCATTGCTCAGAAACCAATTAAGCCTGGGGCAAGGAAGGGATTTTCTTCAACTGCCTGATGAAAGCCACCAACAGAGGTACTGACCACAATGAGTTCCATGCTGAGCCCACACTTTCTTATTTAATGTAAACTAGGACCCATGGCTGGAAGAGCTAATCTAGTGTGAGCCCTGGATGGTTTCTAGGATTCTCCAGGATAAGGAAATGTGATCTTTGCAGCTAATATATATTGGTGAAATTTACCATCTTCCTTTTTGGACTTGTTCTGTATTCTCTAGTCTACCCCATCACTTTACTTCTAAGAAACTCACAACTCAAAGTGAAGACAACGATCCATCTCAGATAACTCAGGAAAGGTCGGTGCTCCAATGAGAGTGGGGAGCTCTCACTCTTACACGGTACACAATATTTCAGAGACATTGTGTTATAGACAGTGTCCTCAGCCTTCCTCAAGGTTAGAATCCAAAGGGTTCTGACTGGAGGAAAACAGTTTGCTCAGTGATGTGAACACAATCTCCTGAATTCAGTTATATGACAGACAGTGTGATCATTGCATTTAATGGATGGCTGTTCTCCAAAATCTGCTTGGCAAGTGGGGGCATGTGGTCTCTCCCGTGACTGCTCTCCTGGCATTCTCTCTACTTTCCTCTTCCCAGCTCTCCAGCTCTGTGCTCATTCTGTGTGTTTAACTGGGCTTCACGTATGTCAACTAGTCAACGTGCAAGTCAAACAGCAAAAGGGAACTGAGCAGTCCAAAGTCAGGTGAAGTTTGTTAACTTCCTTCTCTATGAAGTGAGGGGCTTTGCATAGGTGACAATTCCAATCATTCGCTTGTGACTTAAGACTAGAAGAACAAGTCCTTATTCACCAGCCTTTCTTAATTATGCTCCAGGAAACAGAAGTGATCCATTCAATTTGAAGAGAAAGCGTTTCTATGTTCAGAAATCTCTTAAGACCTAGCTACTAACTCAGGAAAAGCTGGTGGGACTTCAAAGTCCTCAGCATGGGAAAGTCAGAGTAGATATAGTTACACATTGTAAGAGTTGAAATAAAAATAAAACCTGTCTGTCTTCAGGAGCTAAGACCTTTCTTGTCTCCAGGCAGGAGAGATTCCTCAGGTGTTACCCACTTTATCATAGCATTCCACATCTCTCTTTTTATCTCATAGCCTTCTCCTCTTTCCAAGGTCGTAAATCAACAAAGACAGGTCTTCATTCTTTGAGAGAGAAGGGAGGGGGAAGTCTAGACTTCTCCAATTCCATGGTAACGCTAACGACCTGATAAATGTAACTATCATGCTCCTAGGAAGAAGTTGGAACTCTTTCCAGACCGTCTGTAGCCAGGAAAGACTGCACCCCAAGTCCCGTCTTTGTGACAATCATCTCCACCACACCAGAAAGGAAGCCATCTGGAAAAATGGAAGATTGCTTCAAGAGGCTTCAGATTCCAGAGCCCGGTCAGAGTCAAATCCAAGAGTATGTGACAGCTGAAATTGTCCATGATTTACTAATTGCCAAAGGCAGCGACCCGGTCAGAAAGAGCAAAGGCCAAAGCGAAGGCTTGGTGCCCATGGCTGGCATTAGGTTTCTGTCTGGTGGATAAGACAGCAGAAAAGTGAAGAACATTTGGAACCAATTAGAAGGAAAAAGGAAACGTGAGGCTAAGCGTGGGGGGAGGGAGGTGAGAGCCATACTAGGTCTTAAGATAAATAATAGCTGGTCATCTTACTGAAGGTTCCACCTTTTGTGATTTTTCTTGTCCTCCACATAACGTACCCACAGCTCATTAAAGTGCAGCCTCATCTTTTAGCTTCTGTAAAACTAAAGGATCTTACCTAAAAATCAATAAAGCTATAAAAATCACAAATCAGTAGATATTGTTGTTTTCCTCAAGAATGATCTGGATCTGAGATGTAGAAGACGTATGGAACAGAATAGACTTTTGAAGTCAGGCAGATGTGGCATTCAAATCTTTATGCCACTGCTTACAAGCTGGGTGACCCTGAGAAAATTTGAGGTCACCATCTAGATGATTCCTCATCTGTACAATTCAGAGTGTCAGTCCACCTTTACATAGATGGCCTGAGGAAAAGAAGAAAAGTGTAGAAAAGCTCTCTCTCTCTACCTTCCACACTCACAACACAGCTGTGCTCATTAATTACAGCTCTTCTTTGTGTCTTGCATGTTAACATTACAAACACAATGGAAGTCATTTTTCTCAACCTCTCATTCCAAAAATCTAGGCAAACACAAGATTACCCTACATAAAACAGTCTGATGGGACTGGGAAGATAGCTCAGTTGGTAAAGTGTTTGCCTCACATGAATGAGGACCTGAGTTTGCTCCCTAGAACCCACATAAAAATGTCAGACATGGTAACAGGCACTGGTAACTCTATGATAAGGAGATGGAGACAAAGGGATCCCTGGGACTCAAAAAAAGTGAGGATGACATCCAAGATTGCCCTCTGGCCCCCATAGCATGAGCACACACACATGCCCACATACACATGCTCCCACACACATGAATATCCATACCCACAAGCACTAAGCAAAAGCCAGTATTATGTTGTTTCAAAAATAGGCATATAAAGCAATAGTTTACACTGAGATTCTAAAAATCATTTCTTATTCAGAGGCAGAAATAAACTCATCTGGAGAACGAAAACTAATTTTATGCCAAAACACTGAAAAGTCAATAATGCAACCCTGAAGTTGGAAAGGACTTTTTTTAATCCACTTATGTAGCAAAAATGAAGGCGAAAAGTAGACATTTAAATATTCCAGATTTAGAGATGCTCTACAACAAAGATATCACAACCAACAGGAAAAGATGAGAAATAATCTTGGAAGGAATATTTATAGCTGTAAAATTATAAAATAAAACAGAGCAAGAATGAGTGTATGAAATCTTCAAATGTTTCTTACCTATCTATAAAGCAAAGGTCTGAAGCCAAAAGAAATATGATATAAAAGGACTTGAACAGGTAGTCACAGAAGGTAAAATCAGAATTTCTTTATCATAATTGGTTCTGCCTCATTAAATGAATATGCACATGAAAGTGACAACCAGCTATCATTTTTCTACCAGTTTGACAGAGATTATATAATTTGATAATATTACATGTAGACTAGCAAAGCAGTAAGGGGCAGGGTATAAAAATAAACTCAGCTATTCATGACATGATGTCTGAGAACACAGAAATTTCTCTCTAAATATCTCCCCTGGAGAAAGAATAATACAAATTATTTGATTCATATAGATACATTCTATGTTTAATATTGAAATACTGGGAGTAATTTAAACATCTATTCATAGTGGAATTAATTGGTGAATATAATTCTACAAAAATTATTAAAATGTTTTCAAAGGACTAAAGTACATCTGTACATGTTATCACTCAAGAAGCAGTAATTTATATTCTTCTCAATATCCCAAAATTTGTGAAATATAAAGAATGTGCAGGCAAGTGCCTTAACTGCTGAGCCATTTCTCCAGCCCAGTACAAAGAATTTAAGAACCTTTTCTTTGGACAAATTCATCATAGTTTTCCCATCATTGGTGAGAGGACCTCAACATAGAAAAGAAAGTTTTCAGGAGACTAATTGAATCAGTGATAGTCTAAAAGTTTCTGGTTATCTACAATATGCTCAGGTAATTATCATTTCTTCTTTGTATGTGACTATAATTAGAAACTTTCTCCTAAGGCAACTAAGGCTGTCCCATGGCCTCCACAGCAAGCCCATACATACATTACCCACACACAAATGCTCCCAGGTTATGGCACTAGACATCAAATTAATCTGGATCTAAAAACATATACTTACTTAGAGCTTTCTATATGGGGAGCATGTAGTTGGTAAATTGCTTGTCTGAGTTCAGATCTTCAGAACTCACATAAAGTCAGACTCAAGAGCACATATCTGTAACCCCAGTGCTCCTATGGTGAGATGAAAGAGACAGGATGCCTCAAAAAAGGGAAAGCAAGGTTGCCCTCTGACCTCACACGCTTCTGGTGGCACGTAAGCTACTGCTTGTGCATATAAGCACATGAACATATACACATGTGTACACGTGTACACACCCATTAGGAAATTGTATTTGCTGGCACATGCCTTTAATCCCAGCACTTGAGAGGCAGAGGTAGGAGGATTGTCATGAGTTCAAGGCCACTGAGACTACATAGTGAATTCTAGGTCAGCCTGGTTAGAGAGAGACCTGCCTCAATACCCCCCCCCCCCCGCAATAAAAAAGGAAAAGAAAAGATCATTATATTTGTGAATGCTATTCTTGCATTGTGACTTATATTTTAAGTCGGTGGGTTTCAGTTTACAGAATGTTACCATTTTGAAAACACAGTGTGTAAAATAGGTATTATTTTCATTTATGTATAATGAAACAGGTTCCAAGAAGGTAGACAATTTGTCCGTGTTCACACAGCTAGGTACGAAGTCACAAAGTTGATAGGACAACAAACACATCTTTGAACTTCAGAGTTAATGCTGCTCTCAAAATACCAGAGTTCTTCAATACAAGGATTATTTTATTTATTTTCTCAAACTCTAAACTGCTTTTCTGTTAACTGAGTTTTAAATCTAAAGAGAAAGTGAATTAGATGATTTTTAAACAAATATGGACATTTTACATACATAAAGTATCTAAATCAAGTAATTAAATGCCTTGGAAATGACACTGCTTCTAAATAAGGCTTTTTGCACAAGGAGAAAAGCTTTTGTTCCAACCTCATATTCGTAGATAATGAAGCAAAGTAATGTGGAGTTCCACCAACAATAATGGAGTTGTGGTAGCTCGAAAGGCATTAGATTCTTAACTCGGAGCAGCCTCAGACTATAATTTATAACTCATTGCCTCAGTCAACTAGTTTCATTCACATTCACATCCTAAAGGTATTATAGGATCTCTCTTCTCTTTTCTCATTCCCCTTTTCATCTTCGATGGGCGTTGTCTTCATTTTCTTCATTTTTCTCAGAGTCATTATTTGGGGAAATTGGAGATGTAACTAGAGAGCTGTCCTGGCACACCATCTCCATATCATATCAGCAGGTATTTGTAATCTCATCTTTGAGGAGGTACCAGCAGGAGGATCAGGAGTTAAGTTGATCCTTGGCTACGTAATGAGTTTGAGGCCAGCCTAGAAGCCAAGAAATTCTGTCTTAATAATAGAAACAAAAGATTTATGATTATCCAGAGGCATGGTCAGGAGAACCTGGCTGAATACTAGGCTATCCATGGTCCCCTGTCACAAGGACTGATCCAGATGATCCATGGAGGAGGTTATCCAGCGGATTGGGGAGGGGAGGGCAGCGGGGAATTGGGGATAACAACTCATTGTTTGCCCACTAAATATTGTAACTCATTATGGACAATAAAAAAAAGATTTATGATATGTTCCTTGAAGCAAGTTGCACTATCACGTGTTCAACACATTTCTCCACATTCACTGCTTATTCTTTCTTGCAATATAAAGGAGAGGGGGAAAGAGAGAGGAAGAGAGAGACTGTGCTCTCTCAGTATGAGTTTTCAGAAGCACTGGGTCATAATGGAGCAGTTTCAATAGTTGGTAGGATTGTCTCATTCTGGGTCTAGAGTACCGTCTCCTTAACCTCTGGTGCATGGGCTCAATTCCACCCAATCAAAGGGATTGAACTGGATTATTTGTTACACAGACCAGGTTAATCAAAGGAATTTTGTGAAGACAAAGTGAAAAGCACGTGTCCCAAATCCTATTGTAACTTTGGCGTCCATTGCTGGAGGTGTGACTGCTGGGAAGTCTACCAGAAGAAGAGTGACATTTGTACCAGCGACTTCACAGGACCCTCCTGGGGATTACGCAGCAGCTGGGAGACGAAGCTATCCACCATGACATCCAGCAGATAGAGTGTCTTGTAAAGTTTGAGTCTGAATTTATAAGGCAGGGTGTGTCTGACCACCTGTGTTACTTCATCCTCCAAATCTTTACCAATTAACAAGTCCAACTAAACAGCATACCCAAACTATTGAGTATGAGACAGAATATGGACCTGTCTCAAAATTATCCCCATTAAGTCCACCTAAAATCAGGACTTGCAGGAGAGCCTGGGAGTTATAAACAAACACAATTACAAAATCTTCCATGGCTAACATTGAATACATGCCATGAAATATAGTAAGTATCAAACATATTTTTCTCACATAGTTCTTGCCATAAGTAATACAATTCATATTAATATCACTTCCATTTTGCAGATGAAGAAACGGATGTAGCCAAGTCATGTAATTCGGCCAAGGTCAAGCGAACGACAAGGCTTGGACTCCCCTTCCAGAGTTTAACTCAGCTGGAGCTCTTAGCCACGCATTGTTCTTTCCCAGACTGCCCTGCGTGGCCTCCTAATACCCCGAGGAGAAGGCTCAACATGAAATAGCATTTGGCTGCATTCCAATCAGTCAACGCATTCATCACTATGCGCACAAAGAGAGCAGGTAGGTTGGATTCCCTGGGCTGAACAAAACAATACAGGCAAATACATGCGCTGACCTCTAACTTGGCTTGAAGATTCAGCAGCTCCACCTCGATGCTTTCTAACATTTCAGCTGCTGCATTCAAATGGGACTTTGGGTTGATGAGGTCAAGTGGGATCAAAGAGAATTTCTCTTTCTAGGTTCTTTTGCTTCTATGTTTTTAAAAAACAACAACAAAAAAATCATTTAATCATAATAGTTCTGGAGCTATTTCTCATTGGAAAAAATTATGGAGCTGTACACTGATTCCGAGAAGGGTTGGGATTCTGGGCACAGATGGCTTTAATTATTTGGGCAGCCATTGACAGATGTGATGGTCTAGGTTTCTGCTGCCTTGGACAGGTGTAAGCTATAGGATTTGCCCAGAGGGAGTTGTGGAGAGACAGAATTGGATAGAGCCAGTTGATGGCCCCTTATTTTGTCTTAATCCACCCCTAGGTACATAGTTATCATATTTCTTTGCCTCAAGGCATGGTCAAGTCAGTCAAATCTATCAAACCAAGTCCCTGTGCAGAACAATTCTCAAAGAGAGAAATGCATTGTTAGCATTTGGTCTGAAGCTCTCCTCCGCGTTTTCACTCAGATGTTTTTCTTCCTATTAATTGTGGCTTTATAATTAAAAAGATGGGTGTTTCTGCCCCTGCTTCTGATCAAAACAAGCCTTTAATTTCTTCAATTATCATCCTCCCAAGTAATTTCAAAGGATTGAATGCTAACCTGCAAAAACCTTCATTATCAAAAAAAGATTAATTGAGCAAGGGATAGAGGGGTAGGCAGACACATGCCTTGGTCTGAGGGAAATTATGAACATTGAGAGGAAGTTTCAGATTTCCAACTCGCTCATAAGAATGAGGCTTCAAGAAACCATTCAAGGCACTGGGATGCATCGTGAAGTTTCCACCCCAAATGGATAGGAGGACGATTAAAAATATCTCTTTCTCTATCCATAAATGTGTCTATATATGTGTGGATATTTGTGTACTCAGATAGACAAATAGCTCCCCTCTATCCACAAAAGACACATTCAATGCACCTCATTGGATGTCTGAAAGCACGTGCAGTGCTGAACCATGTATGCATGGTTTTTCTATAACTACATAACTGTGGTGACATTTAATTAATAAATTGGAGAAAGTAACAGATTAACAACTCATCATGAAATACAGCTGTTGTCACAATAGGCTATAGAAGAAGCTCTGTGAATGAGGTTGATATGGTTTGAATATAATATGTCCCCCACATGCTCATGCATTGGGGACTTTGGTTCCCAGCTGGTGGCATAATTTTTGAGAGGCTTTGGGAATATAGGATTGACTTAACTACAAAAAGTCTGTCACTGGAGACAGATTCTTGGGAATATCTTGACCCTGTTCTCTGTCTCTGTCTCTGTCTCTGTCTCTGTCTCTCTCTGCATCTTATTGATATTATGCTCACCAGTCTTGTGATGATATAATGCCTATAGGATGGGAGGGTGAGATAAGGGACATACCCATTGTGCATAGTGTCAAATCACTACCTGAGGCTACTTGAGCACAAGTACTGGGCTACTGCAATGCTCAGGCGGATAACCTAGAGGGCTATGAATGGATAGGTAACATGTGCCACATGGATGGATAATGCAGATGAAGGGATGATCTATTTCTCAGGCAAGACAAAGTAGAATATTGATAGATTTCATACTACTATTCAGAGTAGTGTACAGTTAAAATATGAATGGTTTTTTATGGAATTTCCCAATTAATATTTTCAGGCTTTAATTGACTATGAGTAAATGAAATTGCAGAAAGAGAAAACAAGGATAAGGGAAGACTTCTGCATTCACATATTTATGCAATATGACCATGCAACCTATGTATATATGTGTACATATGTTAATAGTTGTGTGTATGCATGGGTATGTGTGCATATATACATATACATATATATGTATATAATTTATATATTGGATGAGGTAGAGGTAGTTTGAATAATGTCCCCCAATAGATTCAAAAGTTTATTATAATTATAAATTGTCTCCAGCCAGTTTTGGCTGGAGAAGGTGTGTCACCTTGGCCAGATCCTAGGGTTCAGCCCTAAGGTGTTTTGGAGGTGGGTCTGGAATTCTAGCTATACATATACAAAGAGCATTCTGAGCTCAAGCCTGGAGTTCCTCTTGTTTGCTAGTTTTGGAATGCGCTTGCTTGCTTGAGGTGCTGGTGGTGGTTTCTCCCTCTCTGCTTGCTTCTGTGAAAGGGGGCCAGCCTTTTTCCTTAACTTCCCCTGGGTCTGTTACTTCAATAAATTCTTTCCTCCCCAAAATTGTACCTGGTTTGGAGATTCATCCCAGTGGCGTGTGACTGACTATGACAGGTAGATATAGTATACTAATTGGTAATAACAGATTGTATCTAAGGATTTAAGTTATGTGTGAGAGTTCAACAGAAAAGATAATGTTTAAGCTAAAATGAATATGAAAGGCAGATAGCCCAGTGAGTGAGCAGAGGAAAGTGTTTCAGGCCCCTTTCCTCTGTAAGAAAGCAGTGGGGCTGGAGAGATAGCCATTAAGATGCTTGCCTACAAAGCCTAACAACCTGGGTTTGATATCCCAGTACCCACGTAAAGCCAGACACACAGTGGCTCATGCATCTGGAGTTCATTTTCAGTGGCTGAAGGCCATGTCACCCCCATTCACTCTTCTCTCTATCTCTGCTTGCAAATAAATTTTTAAAAAGCAGTAGTTGGGTATCAATAGCTGTGATGAGCTGAATTGTGTCATTTTGTCTTCATATTTCAAAGTCCTAACCCTCAGTACCTTGCAATTTAACCATATTCTGTGAATAACAACTTCAAAGAGGTGATTAATTGTATATGATACTGTTAGGGTGGAATGCAAAAATAAATACTGCTAATGCCCTTATCAGAAGAGGAAAGAAAGCATCAAGACTACTCAGCCATTGGGAAAAGACCATGTGAAGACTCACAGAGAAGAAGCAAGCCAAGGACAGAAGTCTGTCCAGAATGAACTCTATCAGCATCTTGATCTAAGGCCTCTATCTCCAGAACCAGTAGACAATACATTCTGATTGTTTCAGTAGCCTTGTCTGAGGTGCTTTGTTAGCATTACCTTACAAAACAAATATCATACTTCATTCAGACTGGAATACTTAGTGCACAGTGAACTCTCAACATCCGGTTACTGGATGAAAATGTCTTGACACAGCCATAGCATTCATAACCTCATAGCAACTGGCCTTTCCTGCACAAGACCTGCACAACATTGGGCCCCAGAACATTTCATCCTGGATGATGGAGGAGGCTATGAAGCCCCCATCTAACCCCGAGGAGTTATTGGCAGTTAATGGTTGCTGATGGGGCAGGAGACATTTTCTGTAATGGTGTAGCCACTGGTGGCTTTCACCCCACCCATGCTCACACAGGTGACCCTAAATAAGCTCAGGGGGTCACACACACAAGACATCAAAGTGGAAGAGGGAGATGGCAGGAAGTCAAGGGAAGCTAATGAGAGACACTGTCTTTAGTCACACAGGTGACCCATGCTGTGGAGTTAACACATGTCACATGTAGTTTCTCATTTAGCCCAGTACTCAATCCTATGAAGAGATAGCAGATCTCCAAGGAAGCTGAGGCTTGGTAAGGTGAACTCCACCCAGTGTTGGCAAAGGGATCATGGAAGGGTCTGAACTCAATCCTGTACCCTGCAGTGTAGGAGATGTACAGAAGGAAAGAAAAGGCCCCCTCAGGAAGGGCCTCAGAGACAGCTAGCTAGGCTGAATGATCAACCTAAGGCATTAGCAGAAACTCTGTTATGTAATTACCTATATTTACTCAGACCAACTATAGTTATTCACAGTGTGTGCACATGATCTGTCCCTGTGTGCTTCACCCCAACACAACCCTCCCAGCCACTAATCTCCACCCCCCCACACCCCGTGTGGAACACACATACACACACACACACACACACACACACACACACACACACACACACGCATTCACTTGCTCCAAACTCCTCAGACAATACAACTTTTTAAGAAGTCCTTTGAAGAATGCCTTAAAGGATTTGAATCAATAATCTCCTCAGATCCTAAACTGGAGCTCCCCAGTTTGCTTTTTAATGATATCTCCCAATTCGCCCATCACAACTGCTTCTTACTGTTCGCTTCCAGCTAGTCTAGTCTATTCTTCACTTGGCCCATAGAGTATGTGGGCATTTTTTTCAAAATAAAGAAACAGACATGGAATTAAGTCCCAGTGTCCCATGTGGTTCATTATCCTGACTTGTTGGGAATGTGTTAAACATACGGTGTGAGTTTTCATAAGCAGCAGAAAAGGATCAAAGGAACCTACATTACCAAAGCTTTTTCTTTTCTTTCTCTCTCTCTTATTTTAAACTGAGGTTTGGGTGATTCAATTCACACTAGGTAGTTGAGCTGATAAGATATGGGAGGAGAGATCTCCAGCAGCAGTTTTTATTTCAAGAAAAGAAAACTTTTTAAGTCATAAAATGTTCTTAGGTGTCTTTGATTTTTTTTTTTTTTTAGTTGAATTGCAAACCTGGAATTAGAAGACGGTTTGAAAAAAAAATATGCTTGATGTGAACCCTAGGTAGTTATATAAATAGAGAGAATTGAATGAAGTTACCTACCTAGCCCAAAGATTACACTTTGTTCTGCTGCTGAGACTGTATGTATGAAAACTTAAAACTTTAAATGAATACTTAAGATTATTTTAGTGCACATATCTATCCTCCTTAATAATAAAGTTTTTGTACTGCTCTTTTGTCAAACATTGAGGTACTTGTTCTTACAGGGAAGGAAGGAAGCAAGAAAGCATCCTAGGATTGGGAGGATTTCAATAAAGCACTCTGAGATGAGGCTCAGTGTGAAGTTCAATAAAAAATAAACTTGCTAATTTGGTCCCATCTTTTCAGCACACAAGGATCTCGTTTCTTAACTTTTGGATTTCCTGAGCCTGAATTTCAACAGATGGAATGAGCATTCATAAAATCTCAATCTGAATTAAGAGTTCAAGTCTTTAGTTATGAGTCTATGGAATCTGATACATTAGGGATCAAGACTTTTTGAGACAATTTCCTAGGCGATACTTTTGATTTAGGTAATACATAAAATTGTTCACATTTGTGGGTCACCATTTGATAGTTCAATAAATGATGTATGTATAAAATATATTTTGTTTGTTACATTTTGTTTTGGTTTTGGGAGGTAAGTACTTCTATAGCCAAGGCTTGCATTGAATTCTGATCCTCATGCTTTTGCCTCCCAAATGCTGGGATTACAGTCATGCACTAATTATTTCTAATTCTTTCTTTCATATTTAGTGCATTGTGTGTCATATGGAATACTTACTGACTTCGATATTATAGAGTTTTCTTCTGGAAACTATGTAGCTTCCATTTTATATATAGATTTTGGACCCATTTTGAGTTATTTTGTATATCACATAATATAAAGTTCAGAATTCACTTTCCCTCATATCTATATTCAATGATTCCTATCTAGCTCACTGAAAAGATTTGTCTCCAACTGAATTGCCATAAGTGTTTGTTCCAAAGAATTTATTCTGTTCCAGTAAAGTATATGTCCATTCTTATGCAAAGATCATGCTGTTTGGATCACTACAACTTTATAGTATGTTTTGGCAGCAGGCAGTTATATCAGCCATTCTATTTCTTTTACTAGGCTGCTTTTGATATTCTGTTTTCTGCACTTTCATGTGAATTTTAGAGTTGTCTTACTAATTTGTTTTCTAAAGCCTAGTAGGATAGTGAATAGAATTTCACTGGATTTACGGATCAACCTAGAGGTGAAGAGCATGAAATATACCAATCCTCATATAGTATAACTCCTTTATTCGAGTCTTATTTATCTCAGCAATGTTTTATGGGTACCATTGCTTCCTCTTAGACATATTTTGTCTATTTTATCCTTAAGCAGTTTCTATATAAAATCACTTTTAATTTCCATACGCTATTCCCCTATTTAATTGTTGTTAAACCATTTCACCATCTTTCATAGGCTTTGGTCAGTTTTTAGTCTAATATAATTGTACAGAGAAACATCTGTGCACAAATCATTTTTACTTAAAATAGCTTTTTCATAAGTGGCATGTAAACCCCTCTGTATATATATATAAAGATGAATTAATTGATAAAACTCCCAATCTCTCACTTTTTCTCTACTGTAGCCACAGTGAATGTAATCATTTTCTATACAAAGAAGAAGGGAGAAATCTAGAGGACATGAGATGGAGGGAACGAGACAGAAATTAAACTCTCTGCATTCAATTCTTTAAAACATTTCTTCTCTCATCTTGTTACATAGTTGAACAGCAATCAAGCCGAGCTGTTGAACATGATGCGTCATATGTTAGATAGATGAACTCATTTTAATCGATAACTTTTGGAGCCTGATTTTTCTCACTCTCAGAATGGGGTTGTTAGGACCGGCGCGGTACCTGCATGGTTTTTAAATCCTGTTCTGCAAAACCACAGAGTCTGAGCACACCTCTCACTGACCAGTTTTGTTCAGTGGGGTTCTTTATTTGTGTGTGTATGTGTGTACGTGTGTGTGCATGTGGGTGTGCATACATGTGTGTGCATGTATGCATATGTGTGCATATGTGTGTGTGCGTGAGTGTTGTGTGTATGCTTGTGCAGGTGCATTAGGAGGTCAGAGAATAACCTTGGGATATCATTCCTAAGGAACACCATTCACCTATTTGAAAGAGCATCACTCAAGAACCTGGAAGCAAGTATACTAGGCTGCTTGGCCAGTGCACCCTCTCTCTCTAAGCGCTGGGTTACAGCCATGTGCATGTGCCACCACACCTGGCTTTCCCCACTTATTACCTCTCTCTTTCGTTCTTTCTTTCTTTCATCTTTCATCTTTCTTTTTTTCTTTGCTTTCTTGCTTTCTTCCTAAAACTTTTTATTTCTTTCTTTCTAAACTTTTTCTATTGATAACTTCCATAATTATAGACAATAAACCACACCTGGATTTTTTATGCAGGTTCTGGGCCTTGAACTCACTTCCTCCTGCTTGCAAGGCAAGCACTTTACCTACTGAACCATCTCCCCATCCATCAATGTTCTGTATCAGATTTGAAGATAATTTATCTATTAACACAAGAGAATTTGAAATGACTGACTTAGATGGATTGGTTTTTCAGTACAGTGGTTCATCTGAAGTTCTGTTACCATCTAGCAGATCTGTCTTAGAAAGAAACATATTCCCAAATATGTGACAAAATGTTCCAAATAAACCTCAAGTTCTTAGGATACAGCCACTTATGAGGTTGATCCAGAAGAGACTGTATCAGAATCCATTTGGATTCAAATTTGTACTTGTCATCCTTTCTACCTGGTGCCAGGTTGTCCTGGATGTATAATAATATACCATGTTCCTCTGGAATCCTCTCAAGAGATCCATTATTATTGCTATTTTGCCAATAGGGAAATGACAGTTCAGTTTAGTTAGAAAAAACTGCAAGGGAGACTTGAACTCAGCTTCCCTTACTTGTTTTGATTTTATTTTGTTGTGGTGTGTGTGCATGTGGAGGTTGAGGACAACTTCCAGTGTTGGGCAGGGTCTCCGAGCAGGCTCACCCAGAGAGCTAGCTGCCCTCTGAGCTGCCTGGTCTCCCTTGCTCGCTTCCCATCTCCGCTTACAGACACTTGCTCCCTTATGGCCTGCTGCTTTGTCACAGGTGCTGGAGATCTGAACTCAGCCCTGCCCCATGAGCACTTTCTCTGATGAGCCACCTCCCTGACTCTTCCTACCCACCTTCCCGCCCACCACAAAGCAACACTCAGCACCCTGCCATGTGAGCAGCTCCTGGTTGGAGTGTGGGTACTAGACATTGCCAAGAAGGCAAGGGAAGAGGAAAAGAGCAGCTCTGAGATTCCAATGAAGACTCCAAGTCCTGGACCTGCTTTCGTATCTACTTCATCCCTGGAAAATCCCATCCAAAGCAAACCACATGAAGCTTGTTACAGTTAGGGAACCTTGGGACATTTTCTTAATGTTCCCTTGACTCGGTTTCCTTGTCCATGCAATGAGAGCCTCTCGGGGTTTTGTGAGGATTTAATGAGATGATGAATATGAAGACGTCCACAGATAGAAAGTGCCCACACGGGCAGATCACAGGCTACAGCAGTTCTCAATCAGGACTGCAACTGATGGAAGAGAAAAGAGTGAAGGCCAGGAAAATAAGATTATGGTTTCCAGGCAACCATGGAAAGGATTAATATAAAGAGCATTTCTCTAAGGGTGCTACACTGGCCACTTCACAGGAAGCCTCTGTCCGGTTCTAAAGTGGGATGCAGCACACACAGGCTTCTTCAAGTCCTTCCACTTCCCCATCCTTTCTCCTTCCCTCCTTCCTTTGTTTCTCTCTCCATCCCTTCTTTCTCCTCCTGATTCACAAAGCAGCAAGTGAAAAAGAGGGAAGCAATCATTGCAATTTTAGAAATGATCAAACTGAGGATCTGAGGAAATTAGGCCCTTGGAGCATGAGTCCCTCCTTGGACTATAATCTCTTTGAGGCCAGGATCTATACCTCAGCCTTCTTAGAGATCTTTCCAGAAGGTCCCCAAACAACGACTGTTGAGTGAAGGCTGTTCATCCAGGAGGCTTGCCCATTTGTTCTGAAGCAGAATTTCAGACTAAATTACAGGGTCTCAGATGCGTCTCGAGTTGGTATGAATCCATTTAGGAATAACTTATTTTAAATGTCTTGGTATGTTGTCACGCCCCACTGTTAATTCATTTTTCCTTTTCTGATTTTTGAATAATGCATATGTTGCAGTCAGCTTTCTAGTTGCTGCACAGAAAGAACCCAAACAAAAGCAGATTGTGGAGGAATGGGTTTATTAGGCTTACGGACTCGAGGGGAGACTCCATCCTGGCAGGGAAAACGATGGCATGAGCAGAGGGGTGGACATCACCTCCGCCACAACACTGGAAACAGCAGCAGGAAAGTGTGCCAAATACTGGCAAGGGGGAGCTGGCTTATAACCCCATAAGCCCGCCCCCAACAACACAGCTCCATCGAGGTTGTAAAATCCAAACTGCCATCAGCTGGGGATCGATTACCCAGAACACATTCATTTGTTTGTGGGGTCACCTGGATCAAACCATGACAGCATATAACATGTTTTTTTCAAGTGAGAAAAAGCCAACAAGGGAAAAAAAAGCCCCACTGATTAAAGATAAATTTTCACTTTGCAAAAGAATCTTGATGCTAACTCATCCTCTTGATTGTCTTTAAGTTGCAAGTACAATTAATTGACCTTGGACATGACATCTTTTAAAGTCTGAATGGGTGAGATTTTGCTGGAGGCGTATTTATCTTAAGATGAAATGCAGCTTAGTGTCTCAGAATGTGACTTCAGATGTGTGTTATCTGTGATTGAAGGCAGGAAGGGTTGTCCTGTCTATTAAAAATGTGCTTCATTTGGACCAAAAATAAAAATATGTCAAATGTTAAGAGACCCATGTTTGAACTTTTACTCCCAAGGTTTACAGCGTTCCATTATGACTCTGAAATGCTCTGTGTCTCCAGATCCAATGACTACTTCCCTCCTTCCCAGCTTGGGAAAAACCAATGCTGAGCGAGCGAGCAGGCTTCCTCACAAGAAAGCGCTTGGCTGGGTTAAGGCTGAGACTCCCTGGTTCCTTAGTAGCATGTCTTCACTGTGCAAGTCATAAAAATGGCAGACAAGATGTGTTTTGCTTCCGACAATTTGAAGATCGGCCTTTGCAAGCACCTTTGCACCGTTTGATGTGCAAATTCCTCCCTGGCACACATTCCAGAGCTTTGCAGGGCTCCTGAAATCTGAGAAGTCTCCTTGCCCAGAGACATGTTGAGCTGGGCTGAAAGCTCACAGATGTGTCTGCACAGCCTGTCTCCCCAACAGAGAGCCTGGGGGATAGTCCCACAATGCCCCCACTTCCCTGCTCAAGGCCTCCAAAGCTGCCTCTTTTTATTTCTGGAGGGAAAACCTTGGTCCACCAAAATATTTGTTCCCAGCCTTTTCTGATAAAGAAGACAGCTTCCTAGCACCTGTCCCTCCAGGGAGGCACTGTATCTCTCTCTCTCTCTCTCTCTCTCTCTCTCTCTCTCTCTCTCTCTCTCTCTCTCTCTCTCTCTCTCTCTCTCTCTGATGGTGCCACCCTGAACAGCTAGAGGAGATTCCAACCTGGACATAGATCTTGCTCAGTGTTCTCCCCAGTCTGTGAGGAAAAAGAGTGATTCCTCCAGACAGTAGCTGGTAAGCTCAGGAAGAAGGTTGAGTACAGAAAGGAAAGAGGAGGGAGGAGGAAGGGAAGCAGGGAGGAAAACGGAAAAGGAGAGATAGGAGGAGAGGAAAAGGGGAGGGGGAGGAACAGGCAGGGAGAGGAAAGGCAAAAGGAGATGAAAGAGGAAAGGGAGGAGAGAAGGGGAAGAGGTAAGGAAAGAACCGGGAGGGAAAGGGGAAAAAAGAGGAGAGGTTACCAAGAATCTATTTAAATACTTAGTCTCCTCCAGTCCCTCCTTCTAAACCACAGGCTTACTCTTAAAGTTTTGTGGATGGATCTACAAATGAAGACCTCAAAGCCAAAAATACCATCTCAGGAGTTGATCCCGGCTGCTTCCTGTCAAATCAAGCCTGGAGTGCATTTCAAAGGAGGTGCCTGGCCACCATCATTGCCTGGGCTGCCAGTTGTTCCCTGATGGAAAGCAAACCCTAGGACACATGTGACTAGGAGATTAACCGGACATGACTGAGCTACTGACAGGTGCAGGAAGATGAAAATTCACTTGCTAAGATGGGGAGCTCCTGCACAGGACCCAGGCTGCCCATGTGTCCCTCCCTTTGTTGGCCTTTCTGCTCCATATCCTGCCTTCACTGTGCGTCCCCAGTTTCTATCTGTCTCTACAGAAACTGATCCCTAATCTGGCCTGCCATTATTTCACCCTCATAGACAGTCTGGGCATATGGGTGAAAGCCATGGACTCCCATTGTCTACTGCCTAGGGACTCCATCCTGCTAAAAACAGCACTCAGTGGATACCATTACTGAAGATCCTGCCAATAGCTGTCCTTGGTTTCCTTGCTCTGCTTCTTCCATTCTGGCTCATGTTCCCTCTACCCTAGCATCAGAGCAACCACGTCCAGCTCAGACTTGATAATGTGATGTGTGGTCCTTTGGCCCAAAGGTAGAATAGGGCATCTCTACCCACCGAGGCCTGGGATGAAGAAGCCATGCAAACGCAGCCACAATGGTGTGCATAACCAGCGAGGAATGTATCTTTGTGGTCATAAACTATCAAGGGTGGGGTTCATTTGTCACTCCAGCTGAGCCCAGTCTAGCTAGGAGAAAGCAGGGAAGCTTTGCTAAAGTCATTGGGTTTGGGACATCACACACTGTTCAGGGAGCTATAGAGGGCCAAGTGTTCTTCAATGAGCAGTAAATGGAGCAACTATATGACCAGGACTTCTAATATCTTTGTAGAACTATTAACTAGAGGAGCTGAGAATGGATGTCTCCATTATGACGTTAGTTTGAGATTTCCTTTTGATTCAGGGGTGGGGGAAAATCTGGAAAAAGTCCCATAATCCCAGTGTACTAACTTGAATTCTTAGACAAGTGACCAACATGCAAAAGCCTCTCCTGTGTCCCAAACACTGTAGGACCTTTAAGTATGAATGGTCCCTGCATGCAACTAAGTAGAGGTCCAAATATGTCCAGAGGTCTTGACAAGTTGGGGCTGGGCAGCCCAATCCCTTTTGCACAAGGACATGAGGAACTCCTGAGACAATGATGCCTGCTCAGAGAAGCTAAGGGACTTCCTTAAAGTCACACAGCTTGTAGCGCTCCAGACAAGCAAGGCAAGTCAGGCAATATGGGCAATTAATTATCCGTGCAAGGCAGCTCCTGCTTATTGCAAACAAAGCAAAAAGACGAAGAAACAAACAAAAGCAGCTCTGTGTTTCCTCAGTGGGGCTATGTCACCAGCTCTTGCCCCTGGGGAGAAAATAGCAGCTGTCAGAGGCTACCCACCTCGCTGGCTTCTAGCTTGTTCTTCAGTTGCTTCTGCCGCTTTTCCCCCTGCCGACCCAAGCCTCAGGAGTAATCAAATCAGTAACTGATATTCAGAAAGTAGGTATAGGCTTAGCTGGAGTGGATTTTGTATGTTAATTAAGTGTTTTATGGAACCTCTGAGATCTCAGATGACACTCAGTAAATATTCCTTACTGAATCCACAGACTCTAAGAGCTGGTTCTGTATAATAAAGCAATTGCAATGTCCTGACAGATGGGCCATAGAAATTGGCTGGGTGGCTGTGAGTCCAAAAGATTATATACAATGAAAAATCGGGACAATGAGTCCTTTCTCTGATTGCTGTCTTGGTCCTGGATGCTTTCTAGAGGGGAAGAACTTGACCCTTGTGATTGCGTTACAGGCAGAGAAGGTCCTGAGATGTTGACAGTCCTTTGTCATTAATGTTTTTCTTTTTCTCTTAAAGTGTGTTCCAGTTAGTTCTGCTCTCTGGGTCTTCTGTGAACTTCTCAGTCCATGAAAAGTGATGTATAAAGTGTATCTCAGAGGGATGGGATGGGAGCCATAAAGTTCCTTTTTCCTCCAAAGTCCAGAACCGTTCTTGCCATTGTGACTTCTCTCCAGAGACTGGCCTGTGTTCCAAAGTCACTTTCAGCCCTCTCAGATCAACATTGCAAATTCTTGGAATTGTTTTACCTTGAATAGAAAAAAAATTTTTTCCTAAGCCTTTTATCTGTGAGTTTCGCCTACCTTAGACAACCGTGATAGAGAACATGATAGAAACATCTCTCTTCCACCTTGCCTTCCTTCGGAGTTAGCATTCTCTGACAACTTGGGGTGGTACATGCTCCAGTGATGAAAAGACCTTGTGCAGCCCACAATTAGATAAAGGCAAAATTGCCTATGGAAATGACCGAACCCTTAATTAGCTAATTGCAGGTGCAATTGGCCACTTGCACCATCAGATGAAGGGCAAGTGGTTAATTGAGCCCACGAGTGACCTACTCACTCAGAACTAACAAATGGCTCATCAGATGAGGTGCCAGCCAAAATGTGTCTGCAAACAATAGTGCCTGTGCGAAAAATGTACAAATCAGAAGCTGAAGTCCAACTGCCATCTAAAAATGAAACCCATAAACACGAGATGATTAGGAAAATAATCAGCGTCAGGAAAATTCAATGATGAGCCATGATCACTGGGGAAAGAGAGCCATGGGTGCTGCAGCGGTTTTGTAGATTGAAGGCCACCAATGCTGGCGAGAGCTCTGTTCTAAGGTGTCTTCATTTGTTATTTTACAATTTTAGGAAAACATCATTTTCTCTCATGAGAGGTTCTCATTCCTAGATGGAATTCAAAGGGCTCAGCACAAAATCCTGAGAGGAGCTTGGGAAATATGAATGAATGAATGAATGAATGAAGCCTAAGGGCAAAGGTACAGCCATTTCATAAAACTGATAGTAGGCTAGGGTTAGAGCTCACTGGTAGAGCACTTGATTACCTCCAAGACTCTGGACTCAACTGAGAAAGAGGGAAAGAGAAGGGGGAGGAGGGAGGGAGGAAGGAAGGATGAAGAAGGAAGAAGGAAAGAAAAGAGGAGAGGAGAGAAATCTAAGAAAAAGATTCCATTTTTTTCCATTTCTGAATGGTTTTGAGTTTGACTGTTTTGGTGTCATATGCAATGTAGGAAACATTTTCCAATTTTGTAGGAGTGTGCTAGCTTGACTGCATGCCCCCCATAGACTCAGGAATTTTATTAGAGGTTGGTACTTAGATCTCCAGCTGCCTGGCTGGAGGAGGTCTCACTGGAGGCAGATCCTGGAGTCTAGCACTAAGGTATTACTGGGGATAGTCCAAAGGTATAGATAGCAGTCTGAGATCTGGGGGTCTTGTTTGCTGTAGGTTTGTGCTTGCTGCTTTTGGTGTTTGAGGGTTGTTTGGCTTTTCCTCTCTGCTTGGATATATGGAAGCAGCTACTTCTTCTGTGGTGGTTTGATTCAGTACTCCCTCCCCCAACCCATAAACTTATGTGTCCTGAATGCTCGTTCTCCACCCAACTCTACTAGCTGCCACCCACCTCTACTAGCACTATGAAATAACAAAACCAAATAATAATAATAAGAGAACCCTAGAAGATTCAGGAGAATAGTACTTATTGAACTTGAGAAGATGTTTTCTTACTTTCCTTTTCCCTTATGTTCTCTCCTTAACTGCTGATGGCAGTTTGGGAATTGGAACCTTGTTGGATGTGTGTTGTTGGGGGTTATAGCCAGCTTCCTCTTGCTAATGTTTGGCACAGTCTCCTATTGCTATTGTCCATCTGATGTTGGCCAGGAGGTAATGTCCACCCTCTGCTCATGCCATTGTTTTCCCGGCTATCATGGCATTTCTCCTCAAGTCTGTAAACCAAAATAAACCTATTCTTCTACAAACTGCTTTTGGTTGGGTCTTTCTGCACAGAGAGAAAGCTTACTGCAACACCTGCTTTGATAGAACTTCTCCCTGATTAGTAAGTTTGAAATAAACTTCTTCCTCCCATAAACTGTGTCTGGTTTGGATGTTCATCCCAGAAACTTGAAACTGTCTAATACATGGAAGAAATACCATTAATTTTCAGGATCCTGTAAGAAGTAATAATCATTTCTATTCATCAGAACTAGTTGTGGTGAAATACAAACCATATCATCTCATTGAGCTGTAGTAATATGTCTTTTCTTCAGGTAAACTTCTAAGTAGACAACTTTGAGTCATTTGTCCTTCTCTCCAGGAAAGATTCTTCCACTTTGTGATATAGCTATCTTGACAAAAACCTTAGCCTTCACCCCTAAAGAGGAGAAGAAGACTGAATAACTATGCAGAAGGTTTTTCACCCCTCTGCCTGAATGCCATGCATCACCTCTGCTCCCATTTCATTGATTAGAATGGTGTGTGGTCCTGTCTCATCACAAGGTATAGAGAGTTCAGACTTCTATTTGTTCAGAGACTCTCAAAAGAAGTATAATTCAAAATAAATGATATGGAAATTTAGGACTAGTCCTTGATGAGTGACAGACTAAAGAGGTAATCAAAATAAAATGTGCATATGATTCAAAAATGATTTTTAAAAAGTTGTGGGAAGATAAAACATATGAGGAGAGCCCAAAGTGATGCTCAAAAGCAAATTAAAAAAAAACACACATAAAACACTTTATAAGGGAAAAGGTAGACTGAAAATAAGTGAGCCAGACCATCACTCAAGAATCTTAAAATAGAAACAAAATAATGCAAAAGAAATGTGATCCAGGAATTATCAAAGATTTTTAAAATGATGATATAAAATCTATTATAAAATGTAGTACACATAAATAAGAATTATTTGGCCAATAGGATCACAGGAGTGAGCAGGTGGGTATAGTCCTATGAACCATCTTATGAATGACATAAGAAAGGGAAATAAGTACTCAAGGTCTAGTAAATTTCACAAGAGAATACACTCAACAATTTCAACCAACAAATTTAATGAGAGATCTGGATAATGGGTGTGATGGTTAAGTTTTGATGTCAACTTGACCTTTCAAGTAATCTTGGGTGGGTCTCTGAAGATGTTTACAAGAAGGCAGCCTCTCAGTAGGGGGCAAGAATGTAAAGAAGCTCAAAGAAGCTAGAAGTAAACATCCTTTCCTGTGTGGGCAGTGCAGGAAGGAAATTCCAGAGACTCAGGAAGCCATTAGGTCTGGGAAAGGGTTGTAAGACCCCACCCTAAGGCTATATAAAGGGGAAGAAGTTCTCTCCTTGGCCCTGCTGCCTGTTCTCTGTTTTGTGTGTGTGGTGTAGGTGATTGGTTTTTCTCTCTGCTTGGACCTGTGAAAGAGGACCAGCCTCTTTCACTTTTATGGGACTTCCCCTGGATCTGTAGCTTGAATAAATCGTTTCCTCCCATAAACTGTGCCTGGTTTGGAGATTCATCCCAGCGACATGTGGCTGACTGTGACAATGGGCTAGGGATGTAGCTCAGGGATGGAGTGCATGCCAGACAAACATAAAGCCCTGCCCCCCACCTCTACTAGCACTATGAAATAACAAAATCAAGGAACAATACTAAGAGAACCCCAGAAGATTTAGGAGAATAGTACTTACAGAACCTGGGAAGACGTTTTCTTATTTTCCTTTTCCCTTACTTTCTCTCCTTAACAACTAATGCTTGCTGCAATGTTTGGGTTAGCCCAAGAGTGGCAACCACAGTACTCAAGTTCCTACTCCATTGGTGTGGGCCATGGCACTTTGGGCACATATTTGACACCTCTGTGTTGTGGGTTTCTAATCCACCCTGCTCACAGATTATTGAAAAGACCTCACAAACTTTAAACTGTCAATGAATGTTGCAATCATCCTTGAAGCGGATATTTAAATGCATAATTTTTAAATGAGCTGGAAATTTATCAAACAGATAATCCATTGTTACCGTTGTTTCAATGCATAGCATATATTCTACAATGTCACAATAACTTAATGTGGTATGGGTGCAGAAATAGACACACAGATTAATGGATCACAAATTCAGATTGTAATTACTGATAGATATTAATGGTTTAAATGGTGTTGTGTAGTGCCAGGAAGACTATCTCACTAGGAATACATGAGGAGCATACTTTCTCCACACCCTCATTGAACTAACTATGTGGTGCAAATCTTGTGTTTCTTGTCAATATGACAAGTGGAAAATGAAACCTCCATTTTGATTTCTAGTGATATTGGAAGGCTTATCATATGCTTAATGGTCTTTTGGATTTTCTCTTATATTGATCATATTAGGTCAATTTATACAATAATATGTCTTATAGTTTCACAAACGCAATCAATATTAAACACAAACTTTAAAAGAATCGAAAGTATTTAAAGTAATTAAATTAAAATAAAATATTGCATTGCTTGTCATAGCTAATTGAAAGATAGTTAACAATAACTTAAGTCTTTCTGTGTGTTCCTTCAATAGTGAGTAAACGGTTTTAGTGTTAACATAACACTAAATGCTACAACTCAGCCCAGTACAGAGAATCAAATTCCATTGGAGAGAGAGATTGAACAAAAATCTAATACAAATGTAGGAGAATAATTTTATAAATCACACACACACACACACACACACACACACACACACACACACACACACACGTAACTTTAACACTCCTAAAATACGAGGGGCTGTGGACTCTTCAGTGCCCTTTACTAGAAATCTGTGGCTCTCAGTATGCTTCTCATTTTTCTATGCTAGTTTCATGCAGATAAAAATAAAGAAGCCACTTATCTTAACCTGGTCAAAGTGTACTCACATCTGTACAGATGATGTGGTAGGTCCTATCTGAGAAGAGCACACAAGTAATGCTCACTTTAAAATATCACAATGTGTTCAATATCATCACAATGTGCTTAATGACTATCGAATGGTATTGGAGAGTCAAACACTAGATGTTAACTTGTTACCGTCATGCAAATGTCTTTCTATACAGTATCGGCTCAAGGCATCTAGATAATCAATTGTATTAAGGTACATCCTTAAAACTGCCATTGTTCAAATTGTTGGATTTGTCAGAATTACAGTGACAGTACGTTCCAGAAAAATCTATCTCACTGAAATATTTATGATTAAGTGAAAGCAGCATGCTAGTACAAATATTTCAAAGATTTTAAGGGAGAAACAATAGTGTGTGTGTGTAGGAACTCCATTTATTAAGTAGGCAACAAAAATGCAGCAGCTTTTCAGAATTCTGGTATTTTCATGCTTATAATTGCAAATAAGGTGTCAGCTAGGAAAGCAGAACTTGAAATTTCTACTGAATGAAAAACAAAGTAGATTTTTACAGCCTTGAAAAATGACAGACAGAGGTACTCAGGCAGCTGAGGTTTTTTTTTCAAAAAGAAATCATGGAGAAAGTTTATATTGCTTAAAGATATATTTCAGAAGTATTTCCTGCCAAAGACATTTCAACTTGTTAGAGAAAAGCCAGATGAAACTTGCCAACTAATGAAGGAGAATGACTAGTAAATATTGGTGAAGCAATCTTAAAAGCAGTGAATCTCTTCTCTTCCTGCCTTCTCTGTTAGTGGAAGGAAAAAAAAATGTTTTGTTAAAATTCTTTGTTCAAAAAAAACCTTTACAGGACGATGTTTGTTCCATGAAACCAAAACAAGTTGCTGGAATAATTGCACTGAAGCATTAACTATTATCTATACTGTCTTATTTCAAAAGTAGAGTTACTGGGCCTAATCTCACAATATTTTCTTTTTTATAATAAGTACACATTAAATACACATGTAAATATGCATACATAAATACGTATTCAAACTCCAAAGTACACCAAATGCTACTTCTCTTTCTATGTTTGACTTCTTCATATTTTGCTTGAAAAGAAACACTACTAAAAATAAAGCAAAGATAACTGATCCAAGTTCTTCGGGAATTTCAGGCAGGGAGTAAAAGCAACAATTTAGAGCATTTGTTAGGTTCTGACAGTGTTTGTGCTGAATCTTGACTCTAACATGTACTTTCTATGTGCCGCTGGCGAAATGTCTTAATTTCTGAAGATTACAGTTTCATCATTTATATGACAAAGATCATAACAGCACCTATGTCTAGGGGTGTTGTGTACAGATAGTTATGGTCAATTTTCTTACAAAAGAAAAAAGGCGGGGCTGGTGAGATGGCTCAGCAGTTAAAAGCACTTGCTTGCAAAGCCCAATGGCTGGATTCCTATTCCCAGTACTCACATAAAGCCAGATACACAAAGTGGGACAATTTTCTGGAGGTCATTTCCAGTGACAGGAAGCCCTGGAATGCCCATATTCACTATCTGCCTTTTTCTCTCTTTTAAATAAATAAAAATGACAAAAGGAAAAAAAATTAAAAACACAATGGAAATTGTTCTGTGGATAAGTATGACAGGGATCAGCCAGAACTCAACAGACAACCCTGAACCCCCCTCTTCTCTGCATCCAGCCCAAGTTTACCTTGCAAAGGTAATGCAGGACCTCTTTGCCCACAGCGAGGGAAATGAACCGGAATGCAAGGCGGGAAAGGAGCAGACATTCTAAGCTGCAATGTGGCCAACAGACAGAAAACATGTTTGTACTCTTGACAGTTAGGGTCAGTTGATCTGTTGAAAATTGGAGGTTTTGAGTCAAATGAGCAAAGACAGAGCAGTGTTTGTAGACATAGAGTCAACTAGCTATGAGAGCAGCAAAATTTGTTGAGATGAAGTTTTGGCTAAGCTCAGAGACTTTAATAAATGAGAAATTGTCAATTCCAGTCGAAGTGCTATAGATTCAAGCTCTGCAGCATTCCAGTGTGTGGTCTTAGGTCCGTCTTCAGTCTCTACATGCTTCTCTTGCAAGGTTCTGCAGGGTTTGCACTGTATGCATTAGATGAGGTGCTAGGCTGGCTTCTGAGATTGTCCAGGCCAAAAAGCAAACACGTGGCCAGATTCTCCTAAACCATGAGCTCCTTATGGCCATCAACAAAGTTTCCCTCATGTCTGTGAAGTGTTCACTGAGCCCTGAAACTTCATTTCTTATAGTTTGTGATCTAATTATTTGGCAGTTTGTTCTGCTGGTGATGACCTACTACTTCATTAATTGGGCTTTTGACTTTGCTTTGGTCCCTGAGGATAAAGTGAAAATAACGATGACTTTGCACAAGTGTGTTTTGAGGTTCAGAAGCAGAGTAGTCTTTAGCACAGACCCCACTTAAGGCTGGAAATTCAAGTTTCAGTATCTACTATTTCCTTCCATTTGAAGTCCAAATGCAACTACGTATGTGGAAAGACCTCACAAACCACAGAGGGCTAAACAAATTTTGGTTTACATTGTCAGTAGACAACCATTTCCATAAAAGACAAAACAGAAACATTAAGTGAGAAAATTTTGAAATCTGCCCAGTACCATTCTCAATAGGAAAGACATTCATTCTAGTTATATTTTGGTAAAATGAGGTTCTTCCACTGACACCCTGCAAATCATTTCATCTTTCACTCTCCAAAAAAGTTGTTTTCATAAATTAATCACAGTTTCTGAAAGACTTGAGCCCCCAACTGGTAGCATGCACAGTCAACAAATAAACCTGCATACAAAAATATAGCCAGAGTGCTTCATTTTCCAGGGTTGAACGGAGAAAATTGTTGCTCTGAGTTAGGAAAGAAACTACAGCAATAGGAATGGTGAATTGGAAAAAATATATAGCTCCGCTCCTGACCACAGACAGCTACCCAAATGCCTATTTATTCACCTTCTGCACAATCTACCTTCTGTTACTTACAGTAACAGAAACATCACCGTATCAGGCAGCTCATTCGATTTTCAAAACACTTTAATTTTTCGAAACATCTTTATTCTGAGCCAAACCTAATTTCCTCTTGGCCCACAACACTGTCCTCGGGTGGTATCAAAACCCTGACCCTGGGGGGAGGGGAATCTTGTAAGTTTTAAAACAGATTAACTTAGATTTATGTTAATGTATAGTACATAAAGAGACTTATAAAGTGTTAAGTATATATATATATATAAACCTAACCCTTCCATTCCCTTCGTAAGCCATTGTCCCTCATGTGAGGCAGCTTAAAGGAAAGGTGGTGAGAAGACTTAAGAGACTTCTCCGGTGACTTGGTGCTCACTTCAACCACAGTAGTCTCTTTTCTGTCTGGATCCAAGTCCAAGTCCAAGGGAAGTCAGAGGTTCTTACTAAACCACCCATATCTGCTCCTTCTTTCACATTCTCTACACCTCACTCATACTTGGGAAACTTCTGCTTTTCCTTTTCCTTGTTTCCCTAAATGTTTCAGTAGGAAAGCATTGAGGTGGTTTTTTTTTTGGGGGGGTATTTGTTTATTATCAAACAGAGAATGATAGAGAAGAGGGAGAGACAGAAAGAATGGGCTCACTAAGGCCTCCCATCACTGCAAACGAACTTCAGATGCATGCACCACCTTGTGCATACAGCTTTATGTGGGTACTGGGGAATCAAACCCAGGTCATGAGGTTTTACAGGCAAGTGCCTTAACCACTGAGCAATCTCCCCAGCAGCAGTTTTTTTTTAAATTATTTTTTGCCTGTGTACAAGTGTGGTATGTGTGTGCACTTGCTTGTGGAGGTCAGAGGTTGTATGACTCTCCAATTTGTTTTCCTGAGGCAGAATCTCTCACTTAAACCCAGTCTATTGAGCAAGCCTAGCTGGTCACCTTGTACCAGGAATCTCATCTCTGTCTTCTGCTCTTTGAGCTTCGAGGTGGGACACCATACCCTCACCTTGTATTCACATGGGTGCTGAGGATCTGAGCTTGGGTCTTCCTGTTTGTGCATATCCACTGAGCCATCTCCCTAGGTCCTCCCTCATTATCTATGAAGTATGAAGTAGCATTTTGGTAAAGGACTTGCTTTTTGTGGGTAAAGCTGTCTTCATATTGAATAGCTACAGATTATGATCGGATCCTATTTTATTTCTTGAGCACAAGTTTCGTTTTGTCAACTTTCTGTGATTCACTGCTCAGCTTTTCTCATGTTCTGTCCATTCTAATAAGCCATTTGAGAAACCGCCCCAACTCATCCTATCTTTACTTCCAAGAGGCATGAAGCCTAGTCAGGACGTGTTCCAGTGGGAGAAAATCGGACCAGGATTGCAGGTCTCAGCTCCCCTGCCTCTTGCTTATTGGAAGGTTCTGTGTGGATTCACAAGAGTCCCAATGCTGTTGCTGAAGCTCTACAGATGGGTAAACTCTGCCTATTAATTTAAGCCAGCCTAAGTACTTCCTTATTGTATTAGCTCACTTTTATTTGCCCCAAAATGCAACACCAGTCATTTCTACAGGTCACTGCAAAATCATACCTAGTTGTTTACTTTGTTTTATTTGTTAGTCTCCAGGAATTCTTCATCGGTGCTTGGGAGCTAGTCATGAAGACACACTTGATACTATTAGGAATTCAGAAAAAGGTTCTACATGTAATATAGCATATATACATTTCAGGGTTGATCCAGGTGTCCTTCAGAAACAATTGAATGTGTTCTGACTGATCGATCCCTAGCTGATGGCAGTTTGGGTTTTACAACCTCGCTGGAGCTGTGTTGTTGGGGGCAGATTTATGGGGATTATAAGCCAGTTTTCCCTCGCCAGTATTTGACACTCCTTCCTGCCACTGTTTGCAGTGCTGTGGTGGAGGTGATGTCCACCCCTCTGCTCATGCCATCATTTTCCCTGCCAGTATGGAGTCTCCCCTCGAGTCCATAAGCCAAATAAACCCATTCCTCCACAAGTTGCTTTTGCTTGGGTTCTTTCTGTGCAGCAACTAGAAAGCTGACTGCAACAATACAGCACTTCCAAACGCATACAAAACAGGTATTGTTCATAATTATCATTTTACTGATGAGTTAGCTAAGGGTTGGAAAGATATTTTCCTGCACAGATTGTAAATGGCAGAGCTAAAAGTCCAACACAGATGTTCGCACCCAGTTTCTGTTTATTCACTTGTGCACTCACTCCCCAAAAGAGGCAGAAATAAGGAACCACCATAGAAGTGATAACTCTCTATGCCAAAAGTTTTCTCTTAAACACTGCTCTAAAACCCCACTTCAATCCAGTGCGGGAGATGAGCTTATTATCCCTGGAACCCATGGCCAAACCAGGCCTCCATTCATCTTACGATATTGGTAAAATATAAGTATGTAAATAAATTAATCCTATTTATTAAAATGAAAAGAAACTTTATTAAAAAATGTATAAGGACTGGGGAGATTGCTCAGTGATTAAAGCACTTGCTTGCAAAGGCTGCTGGCCTGAGTTCAATTTCCCAGCCACCCATGTAAAACTGGATGGACATTCATTTACATTGGCAAGAGACTCTGGTGTGCCCATACACATATGCACACATGCAAATAAATACTTTTTACAGAACACAACTGTTTATTTTTTAATTTACATAACCCCTCCCACTTTGCCCCACATCCTTCATCCCCCACTGCACTGACCCCCTCTTGTTTTCTGTTATTCCCTCTTCTGTTTTAATATCTTTTTGCCATCATATGTCATCAACTGTAACATATTGATGGGCTCAGTTCTATGCAGGTCTTGTGCAGGCTATGACAATAGCTGTGTGCCCGTGAATGCACCGACCACTCCATGTCTGAAAGGCAGTGTTCCAAAGCACTCCTCCCCTTTGGCTCTTGCATTCTCCCCACCACTTCTTCCACTATAGTCCCCGAGCCATTGGGGGGGGGGAGGGTGTAATAAAGTGTCTCAGTTAGTGTTGAATATTCAAGTGTCACTTTTTCTCAGAACTTTGATGAGTCCCTGCTATCTGAAAAGAGAAACTCCTCTAACCAAAAGTGAGAGTAGCATGAATTTATGGACATTAGCATAAGTATGTAGAGGAAGATTTCAAAACATATTCATGTAGCCAATCAACAGTAGTAGCTTCTCACCTACGATTTAGGACCTTCCCAATGATAGGCGTTTAATGAGGTTTTCAGTATCAGGAATGAATTCTCTCTGGTTGAATGGGCCTCAAAGCCAATCCAAGAACATAGAAGAAATGCCACTGTTACACCAGTGGGCACATCTTGTGTAATAGTTCTGTAACCAGTGTCCCTGAAATTTTTCTGTAACATATGGTTCTGGTTCAGCATTATCTCTTCATGGTGTACTTCTGCCCAAACTCTCTCCTTTTTTTCTCCCTTTTTAAAAGATATGTGTGTGTGTGTGTTTTAAATATATATATGTTTTAAATTTTATATATATATATACAGATATATATATATATTAGCTAACAGAAGTAGGTTTCCATATGGCTTATTCATGGCTTATTCATAAATCTTTACTATAGATTAACCCTACTCCCAACCCTTCCTCACCTCTATTGCCTTCTCCTGACCCTATTTAGACCAACCCAACTCCAGTGATCCACCCCTCTGCTTACATATTTACTATACCATACTATCATAACTTGCATTTTCTTTTTTAAATATTTATTTATTTGCAAGTAAATAATGAGAGTGACAGAGGGAAAATGGACAAGCCAGGCCCTCTTGCTACTGCAAACATCCTCCAGATGCATGTGCACTTTGCACATCTGGCTTTCATGTGGGTACTGAAGATTAATATCTGGGATGTCAGGCTTTACCAGCAAGCACCTTTAACCAATGAATCCATCCATCTCTCTAGCCCAACTTGCATTTTTTGATGAACACATACTACCTGTCCGACTGGTCCGGCTTCCTTCCTAAAGTGTTTGACTTACCTTTGTGCATGCCCCTAATTAAATCAAAATGAACTAGCTTGTGATAATGTCCTGGAAATTGTTAACCTAACTTGGGAGACAACCAAATTTTTTCTACTGCTACGTGTTTTAGTAACAACTATTGCCAGAGGACACTTTTCTTATTATAAACCTTTTTTCTAGGTTAATTCAGGGCCATAAAACAAGTTTTAATAGCTTCTGAATAATAACTTTAAATACATGAAAGTTTCAAGATTGTTAGAATATAAACTATAATGATTCACTGATCAAAAATGTATCTGAAAAATTACCCTTACAATGGAAGAGGTGAAGATGAAACCAATAGATTGGGGAATATACCAGTTCTGGATAAGTTATAGTACAGAAATGACAAAAATCTCAGTGGATTAAAGTGGCAGTTTAATCTATCATAACCAGAAAAGAGGATGTTCCTGACCATAAGTGACTAAATGCCAAAGTTATTGCTCAACATTTTATAGTGCATGGGAGAGCTTCCCAACATGCTGCCCCCAAAGGAAACTATCTAGCCCAAATATCACTAGCACTGAGACTAAAATACTCCAGATTGAAATAACAAAGGATCATTCTTCATTCATAAACAGGTCTACTGCATATCAGCTAAAAGTTTTGTTTATGCAACAGCAGCATCCTTGGGACTCAGGCTAGCAGAGTAACATGGCTGAGAAAGAGCAAGCTTTGGAGTGCCCCACCATGGCAATCACATGATCCATCTCTGAATCCACAGGAATCCCTTCCACTGAGATCCATTTTCTAGAACAAGCCGTATAGCCTCTCCCAAGTGAAAAGGAGTTTAAGAGTGGACTTCAGCCATGTGCCACAACCAAGAGAGGGCTAGCCTGTATGACACATAACTCAAATGAATCGTTTCAAGCAGGGAATAGCATTGGGCAGAGTTATTGCTGATCTAATGGCATTCCAAAGGTCTGAACTCAGTCCAGTGAGGAAGATTCTTCCAGAGTATCTTCACTCAAAAGCCAATGTATTCACAGCAATGTAATTCAGTCATTTTACAGCTGCAAATAGTTAGAACGGCAACCTCACCAAGTTAGCGACACATGAAAGTAAAAATGCTTAATTTCTAAGAAATGCTCTTTAAATAATCGTTCGCCCTTTTCTTTTGCAGAGTAGATTTAAGAGCAACAGCCTAGTTAACAGTGAGCCTATCAAAATGGAGTATTTCTTTTCCATTGTGCAAGAGTGGAAGAATGTTTACAAGCCTGGCATGGTAGCTCAGGACTATAATCTCCACATTCAGAAGCCTAATGTAGGAAGAATCCCTTAGGTAGGTTATGTACTGAGTTATGATCAGCCTGGGCTACCCTGCTCAATAAGATAAGCTATATGTTACATGTGATGACTGACACTTTGCTTTTTCTTGCATGATTGCACCAACACCCTCGTGGACATCCTAATCCTACTCTATCTTCCTTAGCTTTCTTCCTCCAAACTCATTAGACTGGGCATTAGAATCTGAAAGTTAATCCAAGTTGTTTGCTTAATTACAGTGTCAATGGCTTCCAACCTAACCTTTATGATCTAACATCTGCTTACTTGTTTATCTACATCCTCTCCCTGTGTTCCAGCCATTCACATTTTCTAAACACATGTTCAGGCCTGATGGCAAACTAACTTTTTCTACCTACTGGTCTGAGATGCTAAGCTTCATTCTTAAAAAGACCTCAGCCACCATCATTCTCAGAAATGCTTTCCCCGAGTCCTTTTATTCCTGATTCATTGCTGTGATCTGTTTGTTATGTTTATTATGTCATATTACTTGACTATTTCCTCTGTGTTGTATAAACTGCTTCTAATAGGGGCCAGATTCCATGGAATCTCAGCAAATATTTTTGAATGAATCATTGAAATATAAATCTCATTTTGCTATGTCTTCATAATGATCATTTTAATAACTGCCTATTATTCAGTCAAAAGGATATCTAAATTTTAAAAAATGAGACAAGATGCAATTTTCCTTTAAAAAATAGAAAAAATATTCAGAGAAAAATTTAAATGTCAGATACATAGATGTTTCCTACAGATTTATATAAAAACAAAGCTACTGTCTTCCTTCATCAGACTAAGGTCGCTATTGGGGAGGGTTTGGACTAAGTATGGTATGAATGACAATAAAGGAGGATAAATAGACAAGAAAGGAGTTCAGGGTGGTTTCCAGCTCTTTTTCCACACAACTCTACTTTCATTGTTTATCCTGCTATGATTAGACCTGGACTTAAAGCTCAACTTTGTTGTCACCATTACCTTTGAAGACTCTTTAAAGAATGATCTCCAAGCCATGCACCCTTAAATTTAATCCAAATCTGAGCTTTTTATATAATCCTATAAGATAGGACTCACTACAATCCCATTTTACAGTTAATGAAATTCAGGAAATGAAAAGTTTAATAACACCAACTAGTGCAAAATACTTGAACCCATTCAGAGGTCATACTTATAATTCTTATACTGTAATACCTCTGTACAAAAACAAATGAATGTTAATAGCTTGTTTTAGTGGCTCTCAGAAAATGAAAACTCATTTGAAAGGTAGAAGATCAGCAGTGAACATTTGTCCATTATTTTGCTCTTTCTCCTATTTTTTTTTTTTTGAGAATTTTCATCTGAAGAAATATGGTCAAAGGTGAAATTGTCTTTTTTTATAATAAAAAAATTCCTTTTTTAAGGGCAGATGGAAAGCATAGAATGGAATAAGAAAGTTCACCCCCAGTAAGTTACCTGTATAATTTTGTAGAATTTTAAATTTCTTATATTTATGTAGAGACAGGAAAAAAATCACAAACTATCTTTGTCTTCCTTTGAAACAATGTCTCATATGCTATGCAAGCCTTAAGTTATGAAACTGCAATTTCAGGAAGAGATCAGTTTCAGCTCTACCTGAAGCACAACTTCCCTTCAATGGAGATCATCTTTATTCATCAATTATTAAAATGAGTCTAGGCTTCTTTCTGAAAACACTTTCAGGAGGGATCATTGTTCAAAAATGATAAAAATAGTTTCAACAAAGGCTTGAGTTACAACTCATTGGTTGTATATAGTTTCTAGTCATTACCTGATTCTGGAGGAGAAGCAATAAGAATAATTTTAGTCATTACTGCTTCAGTGTCCTTTCCTTTTTCTCAAAATTAGGGAAGAACACACTTTCTAGTGCTTGCTACAGAGAATCAGTATCATGAAAGACTCAGCTCAGTGATGGTTATTTTGGACATACGTTGTTTTTCCAGTCATTAATATTATAATATAGAGTCAAAATATTAATATATAGCTATTATAAAGTAACAACATGTAGTCACTATATAAGAGAACAAAACATTGCTGTGTATTTTTAAGCACCATTTGCTTATTCCATAAATATTTACCTAGCATTGTACAAAGTACTTATGTTCCAATGGGTAGTGGTTTGAATGCAAATGTCTGTCCCCCAAAGCCTCAGGTATTTTTCAATAAGATTAAGTTCCTACTTAGTATTCAAGTGGTGGAGCCCTGCTGAAGGAGGTGTGTCACTGGTGAAGGATATTGTGACCATCCTTACTAGGTATGTAGAGAGCAAGCTTGATCTCTGGTGTTCGTGCTGGCTGGTGTTGGTTCTGCCTGTCTGCTATGTATGTATGCTGAAGTGAGCCAGCTTCTTCTGCCAAGATTATGCTTTTCTAGGAATGTGTAAGCCTGAAATAAGCCTTTTCTACCGCAAGCTGCTATTTATTATTTATTTATTTATTTATTTTGGTTTTACAAGGTAGAATCTCACTCTAGTGCAGGCTGACTTAGAATTCACTAGGTACTCTCAGGCTGGCCTTGAACTCACTGTGATCCTCCTACCTCTGCCTACCAAGTGCTGGGATTAAAGTCATGAGACACCACACCTCCAATATGCTGCTTTGGGTCAGGTGTTTGTCCCTACAAGATAAAGATAACTGCAAAATTGGTCCCTTAGAAGGGTGGCTGTTGCTGTGATGAATCTGACCACGTGGGCATTGGTCTTTTGGAATGCGTTTGCTGGAGGAATGTGGAAGGATTTGGTACTTTGGACTGGAGAAGCCTTGCAATTTTATAAGTAGAACTTGATGAGTGATTATAGTAAAAGTTTAAAAATGTCAAATGCAGAGAGAACTGTGGATTGTGGAGATTTGGCTTATGAAGTTTCAAAGGAAAAGAAGAGAACTTTGTTAGAACTTGACTACAGGCAGAAAGGCTGTTTGTATACCACCCATGCTCTGAGAATTTGATCAAAGGTGAATTTAAAAGTAATGGAGTGGTGTGCTTGGCAGAAGTATAGAGCAGAAAGATATTAAAGGCACAGAAAAATTCAAAAAAGTTTGAAGCACGTTTAAAGTTATAGGCACAGAGACTGGACTTAGGTTACTTCAACTGTAATTGCTAAGCAGATTACCATCATCAAGGGTGGGCCAACTATTTGCATTGGGACAATTGAAATGATGCCTGAGGATGAAACCCACCCATTGAAGGCTCAAGATAGCAGAAATGCAATTTTTTTTTTTTTGCAAGGAGAAGGCTTAAAGGAAGAATTGTAAAGGGATATCTTGCTCTTCAAGATAAAGCTTTATTTCCCTATGAATTTACAAATTTGACTGTGCTGCCCATGGTAGCACTGGTTTGGAAAGAATGAAAAAAATGCAACAAAGAGGTTCATGAAGGCACATGGTTACAGGAGCTACAGAGATATGACAATGTGAAGCAGAGTGTAAATCCCTGTATGAAGACCAAGTAAGTCATTGAATGGAGCTATGAAGATGAACCATGGTCTGCAGTGTAGACCTGAGGATGTTTTGGACATACCAGGAATGTGGAGTAGCTGCCATGGAGATCCACCGGCTCAGGATGGATGTTACCCTGGGCTGTCAACAGCCCAGCTGGAGGGACAGAATTAGAAACACAGAGGCTTCTTCATCACTGGTTATGGATGTTGGACTCTGAACTGCAGATGATTGATGTTTGCCTGCTGGTTATTCATTTTGCATTGGTCCTGTCTTTTTTTTTTTTTTGCAATGGGAATGTTTGCTCTGTTCCATTATGTGTCAGAAGAACATAAATTATGCTTTGATTTTACAGGGGTCACAGTTAGGAGACAGTTTTTTTGAATCTCAGATGAGACTTTGGACTTTTTTTCTTTTTCTAAGTAGGATCTCACTCCAGTCCAGGTTGACTTGGAACTCACTCTATAGTCTCTGGTTGGCCATGAATTTGCTACAATCCTCGTATTTTTGCCTCCCTTGAACTGGGATTAAAGGCATGCACCACCACACCAGACGACTTTGGACTTTTAAACATTGTTAAACTTGGTAAAGACTATAGGGTTTTTGAAGTTGGACTGAGTGCAATACAATGCATTGTGAGATGATTGTGAGTCAATGGGGACCAGCAGTGGATTGTAGTGGTTTAAATGCAAACATATGTCTCCCATAGTCATAGGTATTTAATGAATAAGATTAAGCTTCTTCCTTATTCTCCAGCCGGCAGAGTCCTCTTGGAGGAGGTGTGTCACTGGGGGCTGATCTTGAGTCCAGTCCTACTAGGTGTGTACAGAGCCAGCTTGAACAGCTCTGGCTATTCATGCTTGTTGGGATTGCTTCTGCCTCTCTGCTATGGATATATGCAAAAGTGAGCCAGCATCCTCTGTTCTGATGTTGCTTCCCATGGAATCTGTAAGCCTGAGGTAAACCCTTTCCTTTCATAAGCTGCTTGTGGCCAGGTATTTGTCCTAGCAACATAAGGATAACAGCAACACACTCATAGGAAGAAGTCAAAATGGCTGCTGATGACAGGAAATTTAGGGCCATATAAGGAAGGCAGATGAGTTAGTTGTAAAATCTGAGATGAGTACTCTGAGGAAAAGTACTACAGTTTTTAAAGCGGTTCAGCTGAGAGCCGAAGGCCAAGGAAAAACTAAGTGGTTAAAAGCTGAAAAGTGATGGCAGGCTTACAGAGGCAATAGTGGAATTCACTTGACATAGGTGGATGTGAGCACATAACTAAGACATGGAAGGAAGGCCAGCGAAACAGAAACTCACAGGGTGAGGAAGAGGGTGGTTGACCAGGCTGCACAGATCGGCTGGGCCAGCTGGCACATGGTCCTAGGAGCACATCAGGCTTCAAACCAAACAAAAGAAGTGAATGCTGGCTACGGGTCATTTTGCAGTGAACTTTTTGATTCTTTATGAGGAATAGGCACCTTTTCCTCTGATGTTGGGAGTATGTAGGAAGAGAATAGAAAGCACTGACTTATTATGGATCTTCAAGGTCAATTCTATTTCACTTCATTCGCAGATAAAAAAAATTGAGACCCAGAGGGGTGAAGTGGACAAGTTAGAAAAAGTCGTAATGATCTGGACTGACTTCAACCTTGGTCTCTGAGTTCATTTATAAAGAAGCCAACTTTGTCTCTTCCACAATTCTGCCTGTGACCAGTCAGAGCAAATGTATGTTGATTCTGTGGGTGATAGTTTCCATTTTTATAGCTTTTGGAAATAGACCTCAGCATGATTTCATTTAGATTCAACCTTTTTGTGGATCCCATGCCAGGGCCAAAGCAAACGTACATGGTTAGCTTGAAAAGATCTTCCTTTGTTACCACATTAGTCATAGGTACATTCAGTTCTCACATGCAGACAACGACCCTTTGCCAATCTGAGATGAATTATTGGTTCATACCAACCACATTTTACATAGCGACTGCATAGCTCTGTCCTCAGCAGGTTATTCTTACTTCTCTGGAATTTACAAGAAGCTCAGAATTTGACTGAGTAGAAATTGACCCACTGTAAATTCATAGTAAGAGTTAAGTTATTGCTTAGTGAATTGGCACTTTCGGAAATATCACTCTAATACAATTCTTCCAAGAAAAAGAAAAAAAAAGTGGAGACGTTTAACTCTATTTTAATAATTTACTTAATTGAAAGTATTTACACAGAGCAGAGTGTTGCCTGAAGTAGAATCATGAATATCTTTTTTAAAAATGTTTTAGAGAGCGTCTGGTGGACTCGTTTATGTCATAGAACCAGAGTACTGCCAAGTGTGACATTCCACTCGTTAATGAATCCAAGAGTTCAGCTTTCTGGCAAGAAACTAACATTTTGATTCCTTTTCTGCACCAGCTCTTGCAGTTGATATTTTCCCCTTTGGTAGGTTGTTTGTTTGTTTGTTATTTAACAAAGGAACACAATTTATCACATAAGGATTACTAAATTCTCATCAAAGAGTGTGAAATCAAAAAAGCTGAAGGAAATACAAAAGCTGGACGGTGAGTAGGCTTAGTTCACAGCCTGAGTAGCTTTGGTCAAAATACAAGCCTTACAAATCCACGTGATTCAATGCGCTATTGCAGCAAAATGATAAATCATGCCGTATCCTTGGCCTTGCAAAGTCCCTGATGAATGCTTGAATCCATGGATACTAAATTCACAAAATGCTAATGGTGTGCTCTGTTCCCATAAGTTTTCACCTAACTTGCATTAGGCTTTTAATGCAATAATATCCACAACTCTAATTTCTTTGTGCGTGCCGTATCCTCAGCTCAGCCTGGCTTTGGTTTCTCTTGGAGCTTTTGCCTTTGACTGTGAACTTGCCACATGACTTTAACTAATTTACCATTAACACTAACCTTGAGTAAGCACCTCCAAATCCCCCATAGCCATTTCTGATTATTCCATTCATTTGTTTCTATCAAACAAATTTTATTGGCCAAACATATCAACAAAATTTGGACTGACTAAAGATTTAGTTTACATTACTTGGGGAGAAACAAATGCCCACAAAATATATAGTTTTTAATTTTTTCAAATGACCATGCCATAAATTCAATGAGCCATTATATGCTTATGAACCTTATGAATAAAGATTGTTATAGGGAAGTGATTGTGATTTGGAGTTAAATGACCAAACAAGATATAAAATTGCAAGTATTATATGATTTCAATTGTATACAAAGCATATACTAGAAGCACTGAAATTCAATATCTAGAAAATTAATAGCAATTATCTTCTAGGATTATGGATGATTTTAATTTTCCTTTCATAGGACTTGCTCTTTATTTTTTAATAATAAATTATACTAAAAAGACTAAAAATATCAGTAGTACCCACGAAGTACCTTCATCTGAAAGGAATTATAGGCCAAAGCTTTCAAACCCTGCTTAAATTCCTTCACAATCTCAAAGGCTAAAAATCAGGGCCAGCAACTTGAGGAATTTAATAAAACACAAGTTTAATTCCCAACTTCAATTCCCTTGCAAATATGATAGGATTTTTAAATGTGCCTGGAAAACTGCATCTGGGGTTTTGCCAATCCCATAACGTTTGGGACGTTTGCTGAACCCAAAACACAGCCGGGCCCACCCATCCATAATTAAAGCCCTCCCCCCAAATGAATTCATTGCTTTGTGGCACCATCTGTCTCGTTCCCTTATTTACATAATAGGAGACCCTGCTCTGACTGCCGCAAATGAGAAGCGACAAAAGAATGGCGAGTCAAGATGAAATGTGTACATGGATACATCAGATTATGGGTAATATGGTCAAATCCCTCCAATTTAAAATTTTCTAAAAATTCTCAAAATCCATCCCAGTTTTCACCTCGGCTTCTTTCCAGCTCTCACAGCCCTCTTCCTCCTCCTGCTGCATCTGCAGCTCTTGCTAACATGGCTTGTTTCACTCCAAGAATTCATTTGTCACATTTTATTTTATTAAATATTTTATTTTCCTCTTGTGGACCCATTAGAACAGCAGTTAGGGAAAATGACATAAATCAGTTGCGTTTAGTATTCACTGAGGATGCAGAGGAAATAAGCAGGCTCATATGAACCTGAAATTTACAAAGGAAAAAAAAAAGTCCTCAATATAGGGCTTCCTTGAATCCTTCTCATTTTCCTTCCGTCCCTCTCCTGGGAAGTTTCTATCCTCATAATGGGAGCATGAGCAGCGGCTCTGTTGAAAGACAGACAAAGGACTGATTTTTAATATGCAGCAGTCACTCTAATCCCTTGGTTTGTGTCCCTTCCTCCAGAAGCTGATGCAGGGACAGGCTTCTATGTCCCATAGTGGCCATAGGGATCCGCAGTGTTGTGAGCACTAGTCTAAGATCAAATGCCTTGAACTCAAATTTAGGTTCAGTGACCTTGGACAAATCCTCTTCTTAGGACTTCAATTTCCCTCTCAGTGTTGCTCTCCTACATGAACTTCTGAGATGACGTTCTTCTCTGTGGAACTAGGGTCCACGTTTACATTTCCCCAGACACTAATACAAGCAGAGACAGCCATCTACACTAAGGATGGACGTGTGGAATGCCTCCGCTCCCACAGCCCCAGAGCTCACCTTTCACCAGGACTGAGTGCCCTCAGGCAGAAGCAAATGATGCCAAGGTTTAGAGGCATGGATTATCTTTGGCATCCAGATGAACTGTTTTATAGCCAGAGGTCAGGAGGGAGCCTCCTCAGCCCAGTGCTGACAGTCCTAGGAGCCAGGGGTGAAAACAGGAGCCTAATCAAAACACCACAGAGGACCCAGAAATCAAACTCATCTGTAACGAATGGATCCCTTATTCCAACTCTAGGTATCTCATTCAGAATTTCTGGTTATGGGTTCAGAGAATCAGTACATTCATTAGACTATCCAGGAAAATCTGATTCACAGTTCACATTTAGGAATGACTGCTTTCACAATTCTCATTGTAATCAAAAGGTTAGTACCTCAATAGGAGAAGTAATTTCTAAGTTCTCAATTTCCAAAGGAAAATGTCATATTCCTTTATTCATCTTTCTGAGCAGCATATTAGTTAAGCCAGAGGTGAGTTTAGTCCCTAGGTGCATAAATGTTCATGCAGACACATCTTGGGCCCATTTGCAATCAACTTGAGACCAGAACCCTACGTGTTACCTAGTGAAATAATTTCTGTTGAGCTTAAATTTATGAGATCTAGACAGAACTAATCTATGTCTGACAATGCACTATGGTTGACAGCAGCCCCCAGAAGGGAGAGTGAAGCCCTTTCTTATACCTCCCAATCAGTCACTGAAATTCCCTTCTAGAAAAGTAGAATAATGACAGTGTATGTTTTGAGATAGACTATTCATATTTTCTCAGTCTTACATGGTATATGAGTGAAAATTGTCTCTGAAAACAGTAGAAAATACTAGCCAACCATATTCAGTAAAACATTAAAAGAATCATTTATCATGATCAAAGACAATTTGTCCCTGAGAGGCAAGGATTGTTCAACATATGCAAATCAATAAATCTGATATGACATATTGGCCACATGAAGGAGAAAATTTATATGACTATCTCAATAAATGCAGAAAAAAACATTTGGCAACTGTAACTCTGTTTCATGATAACAGCTCTCATCAGGTGAGTTATAGAGGGATTGTACCTTAACACAACAAAGGTTATATGTGACAAGTCCACAGCTAACATCATCCTTAATGATGACAAGTGAGCTTTTCCTCTAGAGACCAGGAGCAAAACAAGGATTATCACTCTCACCACTTCTTTGTAACATAGTACTGGAAGCCTTAGCCAGAGCAATTACAGAGAAAGAAACAACAGGTATCGTAATAGGAAAAACAAAGCAAAACTGTCAGTTTGCCTCCATTTGTTGATGGCATGATCGTATGTATGGCCAACCCTAAAGATGCCACCAAAACTTGCAGCTGGAACTAATAAATAGTGATAGGATATAAAATCAATGTACTGATGACAAGGTATCAGGACGGGAAATTAATCACATTTATTATAGCAACAAAAATTAAGTACTCAAGTATAATTTTAATTCAAATTATAAAACCTGTGTACTGAAAACTATAAAGCATTAATGCAAGAAAGGGAGAGTGCATTAATAAATAGACATCCCATGTTCATGGATTGCAATATTTAATATTCTAGAAATGCCTATTCTACTCAAAGTAATGTACATATTCAATGCACTGCTTGTTAAAATTAAAATGGAATTTTTCATAGAAATGGGAAACCAATCCTAAAATTCACATGAAAATATGAAAGATCACAAGAGACAAAACAAATTTGAATAAAAAGAACAAGATTAGAGATATCATAGCCCCTGATTTGAAAACCTTCTTAGTGATTACAATCAAAACATCACACCATACTGCATAAAAGCAGACAAATTGACCAATGGAATAGAGTAGGAAAACCACTGTGAATTGATTTTTTTTTGACAAAGGTGCCAAGAACACAAAATCAGAGGTTAGTTTCTTCAATAAATGTTATTAAGAAATCCATATCTAGTATATTTATTCTACTTTATAGAGCCAAATTAAGCCACATGCCACATACAAAATTCAATTAAAAATATATTTGAACTTTTTCAGTATTACAGTCAAGCCCAGGGCCTTGTACATGGTAGGCAAGTTCCACTTTCTCGGCTTTTAAAACTTAAATATAATACCAGAAAACACAGATGAAAAGCCCATGATGTTTGTCTGAGTAATGACTTTTTTAAAATGACCTTTAAGGCACAGCCAACAAAATCCAAGAAGCAAAATCATAGCTTCTCTATAGCACAAAAAATAATTAACAAAGTAAAGAGACAGCTCCCAAAATGGGAGAATTTTTCCTACATACCTCTTATAAAGGAGCATTATCCAAAACACATATACAACACCATCAACTCAGTAGGAAAAAAAACTCAATGAAAAATGGACAAAGAAAGCTAGACATGGTGGTACATACTCATAATCCCAGTGGAGGCAGGAAGATCATGAGTTCGGAGGAGTAAAGAAAATGTGTTATGGGGCTGGGGAGATGGCTCAGTGGTTAAGGCACTTGCCTCCAGTGCCTAAGGCCCGGGGTTCAATTCCCCAGGACCCACATAAGCCAGACCCACAAGGTCTGTGACCCTGGTGCTCTCTCTTCTCTCTCTCTCTCTCTCTCTCTCTCTCTCTCTCTCTCTCTCTCTCTCTCTCTCTCTCTCCCCATCTTTCTGCTTGAAAATGAATAAATAAAAAATATTTTAAAAAAAGAAAATGTGTTATGGACACAAAATAGATAATTTTTCAGACTTAGAAAAATTCCTGTCATTTGCAATGACATTAATGAACTTGAAGGACATGGTGTTAAATGAAATAAGCTATGCAGAGGAAGATAAATGCGGTATGCCTCAATCACACGTGCAATGACATCTAGTAAAGTTGATCTCAGAGAAACAGAGAATGAAACCGCTGTTTACTAGAGGCTGGAAAGAGGGTTTTGAAGGGAGAGAATGAAGAATTCTGATAAAAAAATGCAAAAGTTTCAGACAAATAAGGGAAATTTGTTATTTCTGGTCCTGTGGTTAATAGCATAATTGAGATGAAATTGGGTGCAATCAGAGTGATATGGCTAGACTATAACATATTACATATTTCAAACCAACCTAGAAAGAAACTTTCAAATATCTCACTACAGAAAACTTCATGGAAGTAATAGGTTAATGAACTTGAATTAATCATGCCACATTGAATACATAGATCAAAGGCAATGATAATATTAAAAGATATTCATCCATCATTTAATGATTTATAACCTCTGTTCTCATCTAGACAGTGAGTCTCAAAGGCAGGTCTATTGGCAGGTTCTCTGCCAAGACCCTGCTGTTTTCATGGAAGAAGCTGCTGTTCCCTCAAACAACAAACAAGTGTATCAGCAGACAGTCTACAGCACTGAGGACATCTGGTTTGGACTTCTGGGTCTTCCGGTGCACAATCTTGAAGTATTAGGCAGATCTGAGTATCGTCTATAAGATAGGATGATAGTGACCTCTCTATCCTTTGACACAAAGTTGGAGGATCAGAGAGATAAAGGACACACAAGGTCTAAGTAATGTGTAAAACGAAGGTATGCGTTATAAGACAGGGTGTTGTGTTTTCCCAAAGTCTAGGAGACAAGAAGAAAATTTAGGAAATCACAAGACACTCATGTTTTGGGGAAACACCAAGGCAGAAGGGCTAAACCCTTCCTAAAGAGAGTTCAAGGCCGTTTGCTTGGGAAAGTAGATGCCAACTGAATGATTAGTATTGGCTAGACCTCTTCTAGGACACAGGGAAATGAATGGTATAGTACCTGCAGGAATATAAAGAGAAGATAGTGGTTGAGTGAAATAGCCATGCCAATTGACATGTTTTGTTCATAAAATGAATTTTAACTGAAGAATATAATTATAGAAATCAGGGATGTAAATAAACTATTTATTTGCATAAAATATGCTAATGTACATTTTATTACCCTATGCTGACAGGAAAGTCCTTTCCATAAACACACTGAAGGACCAGTGGAGTTCTTTATAAACAAAAACCATGCAATCAGATTGGATGTATAAAGGTCCCCCTGGAGACACTAAGATGGGCCGGAGCAGGTTGAGAATGGAGTCAGGAAGGCCACAGAGAGGGTCAAGGATGGGAAGAAAATGGGAAAGAGTCAAGAATGTCTCAGTAAACAGGTAAGTGATTTTCACATTGACCAAGAGTAGAAGACAAGAGGAGCAAGTGAAAGAGTAATAAAATATGGTAAATGGTGAACTTGCTTTGAGACATGACCTACGAGAATACAGGTGATGTTCCAACGTTCTGCAGCACCAGAGGGTGACTTTCATGATACACTTTATGAAGTACTAGAAGAAATGAATTCACAGCTTCTCAACACAAAGAAATCGTAAGTGTTTAATGAGATGAAAATGCTGAATATCCTGATTTGAATACCGCATACTATACACTGGTATCCAGTTATGATACTGTATCACATAAGTATGTGCACTTAATATGTGTTAACTATAAATAATAAACAAACAAACAAATAAATAAATAACCTGAGAAAAACATGATGGGAAATGTTAGTAATTGTAAATACGTGTATCTCTAGTTTACAGTGTTCAAATCTAGAAGGGGGCAGTTTCTGACAATGTGACAGGTAAGACATGTTAGTTGACATGAGGTTCTTGGAAGCAGTGATTTCATTGAAAACACAGTAATTGTTTTCAGAAATAATTTGCTTCCATGATTGTTTCTTTCCTCATTAACAAAACTAGAGATAGACTTGTCTGGAGCCACGCACCTGTGTTCAGCAATATGACTAAACTAAAAGTAAATCTCAGGAGCATTTCAGCTATGGCACACCCAAGAGATGACTTACATGGTGACAGCCACACACAGTCACAGAAAGCAGTACGCAGGAAATTCCTGTGAGGTCATCAAGGAACAGTTATTTCTTCTTTCCTTTTTTTCTCTCCTTATAGAAGAGCAACCCCAGTGACAGGGTTAGAAATGAAGGGGCCATGATCGTGCCTAGCACGTAGTCTGACATGAAATAGGAAAGCAATTAAAGTTTGGGAAGTAAACTGCGGAATGAACACACAAACTAATTAAACAGATCAAACATCCCAATAAAGCTGTAGGACACCACGAGATGATTTCTTTTCTATGTGGAGGTGATTTCCAAAAAATTAGATATTCAGATTTTTGTCAATCGAGAGTCATTGCGACCTGGCCAAAAACCAAGATGACCACGAGGGAAGGTGAAGGGAGGAACTTGAACTTCCCTTCTTCTCAAGGAGGAAACTGAATCTTCAAAGAAGGTGTAAGTAGATGGGACTTTTAAACCAGTGAAATGCTACATCAGTCCATAAACCTGTGGTATAGTTTAGTGACTGCGTTTAAATGGATGCTTCCCATTGCCTTATGAGATCCGGAAAAGCCATAAAAATTCATGGCCTACTTGTGGCTGAGCTCTAATAAAGGAATAATCGGTGCTTTAAGTGAGGGGTAATGGGAGGTACAGTGGCAGATTTACTGGAGCAATAAGGGCTGCAGAAAGAGTGTAGGTTTCCATGCCAATTACACTGACAGACAGAGCAAGACTTTACTGACATACACTTGTGATCAGGTTCTGTTAAGTGATAAGGTGGGGTCCTCAGCTCTTCCTTCTGCTACAGTTCCAGTAATCAAAGCCTTGGAGTTTTTCTTAGGGTTTCCCTCACCAGGCAGGTTCCATGGCAGATCACACGGTACCATGGTAGGAATCTGGAATTAGGTATAGGAGGAGTTTCATTTTCATATCAGCTCTGTCACTCACTAGGATATTTTATTAGGGCCCCTAACTATTGCTTGCCTTGTTTGCCTTTGCTCTGTTTTCCTCCTTGTCATGAGAATGCTATATTTAAATCAGGGCTAATTTTCAGCCTGAGCTCTGGAATAAAGAAGACACCAGGGGCAGAAGCACAGTATCCTAAAACACAGAGGTAGACCGTGTCTGCACTAAGCTACACCTCTACGAAGGCAGAGACTGCATATTCAGCACTCTGTTGAACAAATGGCATACTTGTAGATCTCCTGTGGAATCCAGAATGAAATTATCAAGACTTCATGCTCTATGAATGGCTGGCCCAGGTGAGGCAGCATTACGGTGTGTGCAAGGAGCAAAAAGGCCTGGCTCTCGGTGGTGTGGCCAGTTTTCATCTGCTTGACTGTGACCCCAGTTAAACCAAAGCAGTGTTCCATCAAGTGGACCTGCAGTGGGGTGAGTCTGTTGATGATAAACTGTAAGAGACATAATGTGGATAAGAATTAAGGTCTTAACTGTTCTAAGGCACTGAGACATGGGGTTATTTGTTTCCTCAGTAAGATAAGAGTTGCAACCGACTGATGCACAGACTGAATTGGAAAACATCCCTGTAGTCTTGAGAATGCTGGTAGTACACCTTCTTCTATGGTTTTGTAGTGATCAGAGAATTTTGACAGTGTGTATGAGAGAGAGAAGTTGTTCATTAATGGTGATTCTTATGACTTCTCATTTGCTTCTCAATCAGGGTGATCAAAGAGACTGAGCTGGTCTCTCAACACCTGCACACTTCTGGTTAGCTATGTTTCAATGGCCTGTTGCTGTGGAGTCCCTGGGCCAATGTGGCAATCAGTGGTAAATTGGACATTTATGACACTTTCTTCCAGGACCAGAGAGAAAAAGTCTCTCAGACCTTTTCATTACAGCCTTCACAAGCTGTGAAAGAAATAGCAGCAGGCTCACTTTCACCCCATTACATGTCCAGTCAATGGAACACTGCCTTTTCCTCACCTGGGGTGACAGTCAGGCTGCTGAAAGCTGGCTGCCAGGGCCCTTTACCCATGACCACACCACAGTGAGAGTCAGGGCTCGCTCTCTGCTCATTGCACTCCCAGTAATGCTGTCACACCTGGGCCAGCCATTCACAGTGCACAAAGCCTCCATAGTTTCATTCTGGATTTTACAATAGCTTTGTGAAGTTATCATTCATTCAACCAGCACAGTGCCAGCTGTGTGGACTCTACCTTCCTAGGAGTATGTTTAGTGTATGATTGCTAATTCATTAGCTAGCTATTACATTTATTTTGAAAGTTCTACTTTGCACTTCCTGCCAGACACTGTATAAATCAATGAAGATATCAAAATGAACAAAGCCTGGTTCCAGCCCTCAAGTAATTCTCAGTTGCAACGAGAAGAAAAACGTACAACCCACCATAATTAAAAGGTGATGGAGAAGTACACAGATGTGTATGCATAGACACAGACATGAGACAGCCTGGACAATCAGAATTCTTCCACAGGAAGGGGCATGTTGGCTGTGTTCTGAGACATTGCTGGGATTGTTCACTAGACACCTCTCAGAGTAGGTAATGGCAGCTAATGGTTGCTGGGGGAGGGGGGTCATGTTCTTCAATGGTACAGCCTCAGACAATCTGCCCACTTCAGTAAGCAATCTCCCATCCAGGTTTATGCAAGTGACCAAAATTTAACTCTTCAACTAGGAAGAAGAAGGGGTATAGTTGGAGAGATGAGAGGGTGGTGGGGGATAATAAGATCAAAATACATTATAGACACCTGTGAAAATGTCTTTAATCCCAGCACTTTGGAGGCAGAGGTAGGAGGATCGCCATGAGTTTGAGGCCACCCTGAGACTACATAGTGAATTCCAGGTCAGCCTGATCTAGAGTGAGACCCTACATTGAAAAACCAAGTAAAATAAAATAAAATAAAATTTAATTTTAAAAATGGCTGGGATATGCCAGGTAGATAAAAATAGCTTACAAGACCAGCAACAGGAAAAATATAAAGGATGAAAAGAACATCTGTGTATGGGCAGAACCCAGTATCAGTTGGGACAATGAGAAGATACGGAATTCAATGAGTAGGAAGGGGGCTGTGAGGAACCATGAGGTACAAAAGAGTTTGGTTTTATCCTTTAGGGAATAGTGAAGCTTTATATAAATTAGTGTTATAAGCAGGGCATTTTCATGCACACTCATTTTTAAATTAGATCATTGTGGCAACAATATAGGGTATCTACTGGAAGCAGGTAAGATTCAAATAAAGTGAACCAGTCAAGAGGCTAGTTCCAAAGCCCAGCGCTCTGGAGCGTGCGCCATTACTGCTGAGGACCTGCCTTCAAAGGTCATCCTTCCTATACCCTTCCTTGGGGTAAAGCAAACACTTAAGGAGTGATCCATCCATTTAGTTAATTACAGTATTGGATTAGAGTGACAATTTCGTCTCAGGATTCTTACATTTTCCCTGGGTGGTGATTTCAAGGTCATGACCAGGGCTACATTATCCTTGGAAAACACACATGTTCTCTGAGATTCAGGAAAACACAGATTTTTTAAAACTTTTTATTGACAGCTTCCATAATTGTGGATAATAAACCATGATAATTCCCTCCCCACCCCAACTTCTCTCAATTAGCCTCATTTTGGTTTGATGTCATCATCTTTTCCTCCCCTTTTGAAGGTCTTATGAAGGTAGTGTCAGGCACTTCGAAGTCATGAATATCAAGGCCATTTTGTGTCTGGAAGATTCCATTGTAAGCAGTCCTACCCTTCCTTTGGCTCTTATAATCTTTCTGCCACCTCTTCCACAATAGACCCTGAGATTTGGGAGGTGTGATAGAGAAGTCCCAGTGCTGAACACTCCACTGTCACTTCTCAGCCCTATGGTGACTTTTGAGTCATCCCAGTGGTCACTGCCATCTGGAGAAGCTTCTCTAG